>QEPC01003681.1:1268359-1281558 GCA_003113815.1 Sphenodon punctatus
CCCCCTATGCCCACCTCGAAGCCACCACCACACCAATTGGTCCTGTAAAGCTGGAAGCATGAAGTAATTGGCCAAAGAATGCATCTGTCAGTCTGTTGGGTTGCTCCCCATCCTCCCTCCTACAGCCTCCTTCCCCCTGCCATGCCAGGTGCCTGCCTCTGACTGGTACTACATGTACTGCTATTTACCTGAATAATAGTCTTCAAGGGGACAAGTTCAATTGCTTATAAAATTGGGTCCCTTTATCAAATTGTCCTGTAGCCTGACAGAGGTGACTAACAGGGAAGGTGTGTGATTAATTTCTGCCAAATTACTTGTAAACAGGATGGAATTTTAAAATGTTATAGCCAGAGATGCATTTTCAAGTTAATGGCTTATAACATCAGGACACTTTATCCAATCTTTCTGAAATTTGGCAGGATTGGTACACTAGTGGAGGGACAGACTCTTCCCAAGTTTCATGTAAATTGGATGGAAGATTTAAAAAGGCATAGCCAGGAATGTCTATGGAGCTTTTCTTAAAATCACAGCATTCAATTGCTTCTAAAATCTGTCTCCTTTATCCAATCTTTTTCAAAATGTGGTACACATAGTGCCCTCCATTTGTGGTATAATTTCCCCAAGTTTCATCAGAATTGAATAAGAAAAAAAAAGTTATAGCAGGAAATAGATTTTTCCTTTTTTTCCCATTATTTCAAAAACAAAATTTTGTTTTTGTTTTTGTTATTATAATTTGTCATTTTTGTTATTACAGTAATAAAAATAAAAATAAAAATTTTCATGCACAAACCTAATCTCTTGCAGCTCAAAAAATTTCACACATTCACCAACAAATGTTGATCCTATGAACAGTATCATCAACTCTACTCATAATTGGAACCATCTATCAAGATGACCCATCCTCAAATCTGTGGCCCATAAACAGGCAGCTGGCAGAAACCCATGGGTAATACCCACATTTTCGAGTACTGCACTGTACTCAGTGAGCTACTCTATTATCAGGTACCTGACTATGCAAAAAATCAGTAATTTCCTATACCAATTTTCCAAATTTTTAATTACCAGTTGGTAAATCAGGATGGGAAACCAACATATCAGGACCAGAAGTCAATAAATCAGGACCAGAAGTCGACATTCTGGAACCTTCCAGGACATCAGGTAAGTAAATTGAGTCAAAATCAGGTACNGTATGGGGCTAGCACGCAGCCTTGACGTACCCCCTTATTGACTTTAAACATTGGGGTGTGTTTGTTGCTCTGTGGCATACGGATCCTTGTCATATTATTGGAGTGCAATTGAATAATTAAGGCAAGGAGGTTCTTATTGATACCTAAACGAATCAGTTTGTCCCAGAGATTTTTACGTGGCACTGAGTCAAACGCCTTTCTAAAGTTTACAAAGGTCAAAAAAATGCAGGTACAGCAGATCTTAACATATTTACTAATCAAATGGGATAGGGTAAAACAACTGTCCATCACTGAACTCAATCTTCTAAATCCGAATTGTTCCCTGGTACCAATTCGAACTCTTGGATCCAAGTTTCTAAACGATTCAAGAGAGTTTTCCCATATATTTTAGCCAGTACAGGTAATAGGCTAATTGGCCTGTAGCAGGCCGGATCATCCACATCTCCTTTTTTAAAGATGGGGATGGTAACACTCCTACCCCATTCAATCGGGATCTGCTTTGTTAAATTTAAGAATGTAAATATCTTGGCTAATAATGGGTCTCACCAGCCAGGAAAAGTTTTGAAAACTTCCACATAGATGAAGTCATAACCTTGTTATTTTTAAAGCTATATATAGCCTGGATGACTTCATCTTCTGATACAATAGTCAAAAACTGTGAGACTCAGCCACTAAAAATCTCATTATCTTATAAACAGTAGCTCCTGTACTCTTCTCTGAAATCCTCATAGCTTTTATCACATAAAAGATCCTCAAAGAAATCTATCCAATACTTTTCCTTGAGGTTAGAAGGCTTCTTAGGTCGTCTAACTCCTCCAAAGCTTTGCACAAGTGACCAAAAGAGCTTGGAATCACCAGTTTCCGAAGCTACCTTAAGTCTTGCCCAGAACAAATTCTCATGTTGTTTTTTCTTATCTATAAGCAATCATCTATATGACAATTGAGTAGCAACAAAGCTTCGCCTATTATCTTGCATAGGGAAAGCAACCCACTTTTTATGTGTTCTATTAAGATATTTCTTCTTTGTTAAACCAGTTATGAGTACTTGCTTGTCTTCCTTTAACTTCCTTAGACAGAAGTGAACATCCTAATATATCAAGCATCCTAAGGAGAGATTGTTTCGTTTTGGCCATAGCAGCCATATCCTTCCCTTCCTGATCTTCAAATAGAGTCGCCCATTCACTTTGCTGAAGAAAGTCTACTGTTTTAACTAGGAGAGAGGTATTACACTGTAGCCTTACTCTGGGCAGACTCTCAATCCCCTCGCAAATATACTGTGGTTCTGACATATTCCTGAGCTTCTCGTAATTTACCGTCAATGGCATATGATCTGACTCTGACCTAGATAACACTTCAAAATTCTCGAAACAATCCCAGAAAAAAGGGTGCACTAATATGTAATCAATAACACTCCTATCATTTACCATGATAAAAGTGAATTGTCCCAAAGGGTCCTTCTTCCCCCAGCCATTGAGAGGAGTTAAATCTAGTGATCACATAAATTCTATCATATTGTCTTTAGTTATAGAGGTTCTTCTATCACAGGACCTACGGTCCAGAATATTACAAGCAGCATACATGTAAATGTCTAAATCCAAGGCTACTTCCTCGCCTAGATGGGTGTTAAAGTCCCCTGCTACTACAAGAGCTGCATAGGGGTACAATGATTTCAACTGGGTTACATAAGTATCTAAATGAGCCCAAATAGTTGGGTCATAGAATCGAGATGCTACTGGAGGAATGTAAACATTAACTACTACGAAACTTTCTTGAGAATTAATGCAAACAAATATTTCTTGAAATTCCTTCCTCAATGATTGAAGAATATAGGCATTTGGGGAGTATTTGTCTATTAGTAGCATGGCTAAACCCCCTGAAAGCCTGCCCTTTGGCAGATGTTTATTTCCGCCTTGTAAAAAGGTTGTATACCCTGAAATATTCAAAGTTGCAGATTCGGGGAGCCAAGTTTCCTGGAGGCATATTATATCATAAATGTTACACAATCTGGATCACAGAACTTGGCTTTACCTCCAGATATGTTCCATGACAAAAAAGATAACTGAGAGGTTGTGCTGGTAGAGGGGAATCCAGAACCCACCAATGGGTTAACAAAGAGTCAGTCTTTATAACTTATATCTCTAATCTCTACCCTGTCTCCTTCTTGATCTATTCCAACTTCGATTAGTTGTGGGGGCTTTTCAAAGTAAGATTTAGGTTCAGCCCTCGATGTACACTTTGGCCTCTGTGTCTTCACCGGTCCATGACTTTGAACTAATATTTGCCTTGTACACTATCAACATTCATCTGCAAAGATAAAGTCTGATTCACAGGGGGCGATCCCAATTCATCAGGCGCTAAAAAACGCGCTGCTGTTAATGTCTGCAAATTATGAATTGGTTGGTGCGGTATGCCCCAATATGGAGTTTTAATAGCCTGATATATCAATTCCTTTATCTGGAGACTTCCCCTTATGGCATCTAGTCTCTGTACCAAAATATCCTGTTCCAACACAGGAAGCCCCTCAAAAGTAGATACTAATAAAAGACTTATCCGTATCATTTGAATTACTAAGTAAATGTTTTTTAATCAACTTAACAGCTAGATATTTACTCTCTGGGTTCCCAACAGATTTTCTATGGTTATCTATTGGGAAATCTGGGGTAACTGATTTCTCACTAGTTATTTCTATCAATACGGAGGCCGGGGAGACACTGACTAGATCTATGTCAATCATGCCAATTTGAGGCTGCCCTCCTTCTGCTATTGGGAGTGTTTTGCGATTCCATCTCAGCCTCTACTTGATTTAACTTACTCTCTTTATGCAACCGACGACTTCCCCTATTTACTGATAAAGGAGATGAGGAAGATAATAAATTCCTATGTCTAGGATAATCAATAGAGGAGGATCTTCTAAAAGAGGAATAATAAAACACTCTATCCATTGAAATACCTCTCTTTCCTTGCCAAAAATATCCTCTTAACCCACCCTGCAGACACACACAAAAAATTAACTTATAAAAAGGTAGGGAGAGACTTCAAATATTTCACTGATTCTATATCTGCTACCCCTACCTTTTTCCCTAATAAACTTGACAAATTGGAAGAAATGTTTAACCAAGTACTCCAATTAGGGAGTCTATCATCTATATCTTTAGATACATACAACCATACTGCCTTCTCGTTTATCTGAATTTGTTGTTTACCTATATGCGGGAGTTTAGAGTTTACCTGCACACGTGTCCTACTGCCACCAAAGGTAGCTGAATTCGTAGACTTCTGGTTAACATCGCGCAATCGCTGAGGTATTGTCATTTGTTGTTGCTGCCCTTTTATTGTACAAGTATCTAATTTCTTTAAAAAAAATATTCAGCTGAACTTTTACTTTCAGTAGTGAGTCATCTAATAGAGAAATATTCTCAAAAATAACTGCTACTGTCTTTGCAACCAGCTTCATCTGTTTTATAAAAAAGTCATTTAATGCACAAGGTGCATCTGGAACCCCCTCTCCAAACACATCATTCCCTTGTGCTCCCAAGTCCACAGTTTACTGCATTAACAATTGTGGGTTTAACATTAGGGGGGATTAAGAGAGACGTCAAATGTACATATCTATTGTTCACAGTAACATCAGGGTGGATAGCAAAATCTACTCCCACCTCTGTCCTAGGATGTTTCACTTGCTGAGCGGAAACCAGCAGTGAGGGTGAGGGCGTCTGTCGGGTTCGTTTCCACTCCATTCCGCTTCTAGCCTTACTAAACCACCACTGAAAAGTAACCGGTCTGCTTTCTCTTAAGGTCCATGTAGAATCAGATATCTGACCTGGGGGGGAAATGTAGCCTGCTGCCCCTACGGCCTGCCGGCACCTAAGGCCGCACGCACAAGGGCGTGCCCTTGCACGCACAGCCCTTAGGCGCACTGCCCATGGTGCATGCCCGCGGCACCTGCATGCTCTGGTGGGTAATTTAAAGGGCTCGGCTTGTCTGCTGAGAGTTGCAATAGCCAATACCAGCCCAGGACATGAGTCGTGGCTCCCGCCCACATATTGCCCAGCTGCCGGAGGGGGAGGGGAATCAATCAGCTCTCCCTCCTTCCATCCATACACACTGTCATGAGTCTCAGCAGCTTTGCGTGGAGCACACAAGTCCTTAAGCACCGACAATATCCCTTCTCATAGCTCCTCACCATCGCCTGCAGCAGTTATCAGTTCTCCTGCACCATTGCTTCATCCTGCCTCTAGCCCAACCACTCCCTCCAAGAGACCCTCCCACTCTTCCATAGCCAAACCTTGACTCTTGTCCATCTCCAGCCCCTGTCATGCCTCCCAGCTTCCTGATTGGCTATGTTTTCTCTTACTCTTGCATCCTGGTTTCTCTTCCTCTCACCAGCCTTACCTACTGTTGTCTCCTGGATCTCCTGCCTCTGTTGGATCTCAGCTGTTCTCTCTGCCTTGGTTACCAACTCTCGACCCCAGTCCTGAGACCCTGTACTCCAACCCCCATCTCTGCCCAACCCTTACACCAACACAACAACCACAATCTAAACAAAAATGCAATATGAAGAAAGAATAAACTGATAGTCACTCTAAAATAATTCTTCCTGTCCTTTTCTGTAGTTTTGTGTGATATAAAAAAGACACGCAGATTCCATCAGAATCCACTTGTTGCTTTTTTCCCATAGTTATTATGTGTCTTAGTAAAAAAAAAAAAATTAAAATATAAATTCTGCTTTGTTCTGATCTGTGGCCAACAGTAAAATAAACAGTGCTTTGTTTACTGAACATTTTAAATTACGTTTTTTAATATTGCTGAAAATTCTCTATTAATATTAAACCAGCACTTTTTGTTAGAAATCATGCTCAGGCTTGTATATGTTCTTGTTGAAATGACTGACCAAGAGAAGAATGGTCTGTACCATAGCTGGGTACCAGAGCATCAAATTACAGGTGAAGGTTTACATTAGTATATCATGTTCTGGTCACAGCCACATCAGTCACCCCTATTTTTTTTGTCTCTCTTTTTAAACTTCTTGCACATGAGCTTAAGAAATGTATTTCACCTAGGTGTTTTCACAGTGACAAATATTTCATTTTTATAGCTTGCCTATTTCTTGCCATTTGAGCGTGACAGAAACAGGCCGCAGTTTTAAACATGTCAGTACCCCCAAGACTCTTCCACAAGCCAGTCATAAACCTTTTGCAACCTCCAGTTGTTTTTGATGGTGCCTAAGGAAATATGCAGCTTGAGACAAGATGTTGAATGAAGGCAATACATGCTGATGCTGTGGCATCTCATCATCACACAGAGAAGTTAACAAGAGAAAATAGACATGGAAATCTCTAACCTACCCTGTTATCTCACAACCTACTCCCCTTCAGGATCTATTTCTTCCTTCAGATGAGAGCTGAAAAGGTTACCTCATTTGCTATTGCTACCCATATGCTACCTGCAATTTCACATACTGTATGGCTGCCCAACAATTTAACCTGCCTGAGCAGTTATCAGGCACCAGATTAGCCCCAAATATCAAGTATTACTATTACCAAGTTTACTGGTAATAGTAGTGATTGGTAAATTGGCAAAAGAATCAGAATGGTATGTAAAAAAAAAAAAAAGATACATCCAATAGCCTGTCAGGCACTAATCAAGTACAGATTAGTAGCTGATGTTACCAGGTTGGGCCGAAGTCCACAGTTTTGGTGGGTTTATTTACCCATTTTTATGGGTACTCATTTCAGCTCTACTTCAGTTACACAACCTGTGAGGTAACAATAGTCTAAAGTAAGGGGAGAATTGCTCCTTTCTTTGGGCATTTTTACATGTACCAGCTTTCTCCCGGACTTGAAAGTCTGGGTTTGGTAAACTTGCATGTGTGTGGGTGTCTTAGACACTCACCCACCCTCCCAGAAGTCACCCGGGCACCATTATAAACAGTGGCATCGGGTGACTCCTGATGTTTTGAAACCTGAGCTTATAAATCCAATGGGACTTCCAAGTCCAGGTCTCAAAATATGAGGGAGTTGCCCGGCACTGCTGTTTACAATGGCACCTGGGCAACTTCCAGGAGGGGGGTGAGCATCTCGCACAACCACATTTTTACAGAACCTGGATTTTGAAGTTCAGGAGAAAGCAGATGCATGTAAAAATGTCCTTTGACTCCTAAAACAGCAGTAATTCTTCTCTCTCACCCAGCTGCAGGGAAATCCAAATGCTAGCAGGGAGCAGAGTGGCACAGTAAGCACTACACTTCTTAATTTTGACCTGCTGTGAACTTTTCAGTGGAAGCACAGGGAACAAAATTATGGAGGGGACTGTCACCTGTGCTCCAAACACAGGGGAAGATGTCCCCCTCCCCCCATTATTGAACCCATGAACACAACCACTTCTTTCCCCTTAGAACCACTCGCTCACCTATCATTAAAGTCACCAGAACAATCACCCATGTACCTGAAGCACAATTCACTTCCTTGGTTTTTAAAAATATTTAGGATGAATGGAGTTGCATAAGAAGGAAAGTTGACATCAAATTTTACCCTTAAAGACTGGTAAAACCATGCCTAAATCCCAGATTTGGGGGTTAGACATCAAGTTCTCTGATATTTTTAGGGCTGAAGTGAATATGACATTTCATATTTTGTAAAGATGCACATTTTTTTTCACAAATGAATATCTGAATTCAACTGTTCCACCATTGCACAATTTACATAATTTATTTGTTTACTTTGCTTCAGTATTTCAGTTACTTAGTATTTCAGTATTCATACCAAATTCTGATGTACCAAATTGACCAAAATATGGAACACAAAATACCAGTATGCCAAAGTAACTGAAATATCAAAACAAAATAAACAAATAGACCAAGTGAATGAAGTACTGAATGTGGAAATAAAATGAGTGAAATAACAAATACAGAATATTGAAGCAACAGAAATACTTGAACACAAAAAAGTGCAGGAAGAGGTAACAGGACTTAGCAAATAATTGGATATGTAGTGTAAAGGGGAAGGAGAAGTCAAAGATGGGACCCAGGATACATGCCTGAATGACAGGTTGGATGGTGACCCCCATCAATGGTCACTGAAAAGGAAGAGTACAGTCTATGGGGGAATATGAGGAGATCAGTTCTGGTCATATGAAGTTCGAGTGGACAATGAGATATTCAAGGGTACAGAAATATCAGACAGTTTGTGATGCGAGACTGGAGGGAGGGAGGGAGAGTGGGAGAGTGGGGGGTGGAAAGACTGAGTTGGAGTCATCAGCATACTGATGATAGCTGTTTGAGATTCAATCGGTTTGTCTAGCAACAGAGTGTAAAGAGAGGTGATAGCCAAGGATGGAGCCTTGGGGAACTCTGTCTGAGAGCGGAAGTGATGTGGAGGAAGTAGCAGCAAGAGATACATTGAAAAAGCAGTTAGAATGAAAAAGAACTAGTCAAGGACTGAGCCTTGGAAACCAAGGGAGTGAAACGTGTCAAGGATGAAGGTGTCAACAGTATCAAAGACAGCAGAAACAACAAGCAGGAGAAGAATGGAGTAGAGGCAGGAGCAGTGCATGACAGCAGTTGTCCCCTCTCTTGCATCTGAAACCATCACTGCTGCCAATTTGTTGATGTGTGGGAGGAGGCTTTCCACACATGTTTAAAACTGCACAGCACTGAAAGGTACTGTGCACTTCTGCATGTGCTCCTCAGCTCGGGCATGCCGAGATTTGAAACAGCTGATGTGCATCCGAGCTGAGGAACATATCACAAAAACGCATGGTGCCTTTTAGCATTGTAAGCTTTCATATCTGTGTGACCTAGCCATGGCTGGCCAGCTTGGAGTTGGGCAGGGGGAAGGATAGCAAGGAGAGGGAGAGGAAGGGTGAGGCAAGGAGAGGGAGGGATGTGTAGCAGGGGGTCTTCCCAGGGCCACATGGGGTTCTGGGGTCCCACTCAAGGGAATTAGCTCACCCCGCTGCCACGCCCCTAAGGAAGGGGGTACACTCCTATAAGACCCACCACACAGTCCAAAGGGTGTCCAGTTCACATTCCTTTATTAGTACAATCCTGTGTACACAATCCCTGGGCTGCTGGTTCAGTCGTCTCCACCCTGCAGGCCCAGGAAGTCTCTCTCAGGCACAGGAGCACCACAATATCACACCCCGTCCATCCTCAAAGTCCCAGGCTCTGGCCAAGCCTTCCCAAGCACGGCACTCCCTCTTGGACACAGCCTCTCCCAGTACCTGGTTCCACCCCGGTTCTCCAGCCATCAGCACCCTGGAGAGCATAGAATGGCTAGACTTTGTCAGGGAGATGTGACCCCTTCAGCTCCCAGGCAGAGACTGCTCTCCTCTTTGTCTTGCCTCTCCTTTTATCCCAACAGAGTGGGCATGGTCAGGCTTCTACTCCTCAGCCTTAAAGGACCAGTTTCCTGCCCACTCTGTCACAGGAGTTATCAGACTGTTCTCCCCACAGGCTTATTGTAGCTATGGGCTGACTCTCCCAGGCCCATGCGCATATGCTCAGCCCTCTGGCTGGCCCACTCAGTCCCATCTTAAAGGGGCAGCAGCATCACAGGACTGCTCCCTGCTACAGGGTCCCAGGGCTGGGCTGGCTGCAGATCATGTGTGACCAGCTCTGGTTGAGCAAAGATGAGGGGGGCTGTACATCCCCTCTTAATTGTTTCACCTTTCTGAGTGATGTATTTTAAATTTATTTTTTAAGTTGTTTTGGTGGGGGTATTTGATTGTTTGGATAGTTTTAATATATTTTTGATGTTTTTTCATATTTTCTTTCACTTTTGGTTTTAATATTTTGTGCACTGACAATATATTTTTGGATATTTTTTGACATTTTTATATTTTTCTTATTGATTTTTTAAAATAATGTGTTTGTCTTGTTTATATTTAGTTTGGATATTGGATATTTGTCTTAGATATTGTGTGTGTTTACTGAGTGCAGCAGAGGGGGGAAATGGAAAAAGAATTTTAAAGTTTTTTCCAAGTTTTACTTTCAGACTTCTTATCTTTAATATTTTTGCAGCAATGTGAGTACTTCAAAAATTATTGCTTTTAATGTGACCTTATATGATCTTATAGTGGTCTGTCTCTTGTGATAGCCCCTTTGAATTTTGTCCTTCTTCCTTAATGTTCTGATGTTTGAAAAAACTTTTTGATGAACTTTTAATGTTTAAATTGTTTGGGATATTTTGGTGGGCATGTCATGGAAAAAATACAGACAGAATAGAGACAGAATTATAGACTTCTAGTATTCAATCTTTCTACTGCAGCATGAACACTTTAAAAATCTTGCTTTGCCGTTTGCACGTAGCCTTATGTGGTTTTAGTTTTTTTGAAAGGGGAAAACAGTGTTCGTCCCTTTGAATTTTCTCCCTGCACTCTACAAGTAATCTGGTGCTACTAGAAATTGGGAATCTTAAAGATTTTTCCATGTACTTTTTTCCCTCTTGGTCACTGGTCTGGGAGCTTGTAGGAAGGATACTGAAAGTGCTATATCAGAGATGGGGAACCTTTTCCCTCCCAGGGACCAATTAAAAAATGAGTACACACTCTGAGAGTCACAGAAAAGTTGGAGGCAGATGTGCCTACAGAGTGCACTCAGGAAGAGGAGGGTCCAAATCATGAAGAAAGCAGGGCTGGGAGGACAGGGGAGTTTGAGAAGGAAGATCAAGGTTAAGAAGGGATGATGAAGACTGCAGGAGTGAGACTCAATGAGTGTGGCATAGTAGTATTGTTTGGAAACAGAAATGGCAGAGAGGGGGAATTTAAAATGGAGAAAATCAACATGTTCATGAGGCACTCAGCAGCATGAGAGCAGAGGTGGAAGATGGTGGAGTGAGCCAAGGAGGAGAAAGATGCATTGAAGGCAGAGACAGCTGAGACAAGACAGGTGAAAGAAGAAAAGATGAGAGAAGGGATGGGGCATGGGGAGAAGAAGCAAGTCCAATCATTTCTACAAACGCTAAACCTCCTCAGGGATACTATTTCAGGCCATGGACCATTGCTAAAATGATTTTTTTCACATTTTTGTTCAATATGAGGAGCTGCCTAACCTAGTCCATCTTAGTGGTTAGCCCAGTATTGTCACAACCTGACACAGCAACAGGGTTTCAAATCTTGCTCTCCAGACCCTTCAGGATTCCCAGCAAAGGTCTCACCCAGATGTGCTACTCGAGATCATGAATCAGAGTTGCTGGGGACTGAACTTGGGACCTTACACATATAAAGCATGCATTCTACTATCTGAGCCACAGCCCACCCTAAATGTTTAACTTGCACCAAACTACAAAGCAAGAATTCACTATACACATACACACACATACACACACAGCTTTACAGCATTTTCCTGGTAGGGTGAATTCTCTGGTGTGTACTGAGGACTGAGCTTACCCTTTAACATTTCCTAGTCAGGATACATGTGAAGGTTCTCCCCTGTGTGTCAGCATTTCTCTATTCTGTGGATTCTTTTAGAAATTCAGATACCTTTATTTATATGAATCACAGATAAATACTAAGTTCCTCTCACTCTTAGACCAGATGAAACAGAGACTTTGAAGTAAAGTAAAAATGTGACACTGTGAACATTTATCCACTAACAAGATTATGCATAAGGACCTCAGTATACAACTGCACATCAGCTTGATAAAAAAACAGTTCATAATAATTAATTACCTTCCTATGAAACATACCAAGATATGGAGTCCCTACCTGGTATCTTTCTGAATGTGTGTGCAAAGGACCTATTCGATACCAACGTTATGCAAGGGCGTGCAGTCCATTTTAGTTATTTTAATTACTAAAAAATTGAAGACTTGTTCATTTAAGTAAATAAAATTTGAAAACAGATGTCAAAGCTAATAACAGACAAAAATAAACAAAAAAGTGTTTTTTTAAAAAAAATTTAAATTAAAATAAAACCTGTGGATGCGCAAAATGGTTTCCAGGACTGTTTGCACATGCTACCCTTTCCCAAAAAGGTATTTCCCAGGAACTGCCATTTTGGAAAAGGGTGCACATGTGCAGAATGGTCTAGTGGCCATTTGCACATGCACACTGATTTTTTTTAAATGAAAAAATAAATAAATAAAACCAAAAACAAACTATAAGGGTTATGACCTCTCCCCCCAAAATTAAGGTTTGTTTTTTTTGGTAAATGAAAACAAAAATAAAAACAAAAATTAATTATGTCCCTGCTGCACACCCCTAATGTTATGCCTCCTAGCTCGTTTATGACACTGATGTGTATAGAATCAGGATTTTAAGGGACTTTCAATGGTTGTCTATATACAATTCTCTGACCCTAAGTAGAATCAATTATACCTAAACCCTCAATGCCAGATGCTTATACAACCTACCTTTTAAAAAATATATATCTTTATTGCATTTTGTCATTCTTACAGCATTAAAACTTTTGCCAACTAACGTAACCCAACAACAACAACATCATAGGGTAGCATTTTACATCATGTATTAGCTGAATATACAATCATTTCATATTTCCTTGAGACATATAGTGTATTTGAATTTGTCCAACTTTATGTTTTTTGTTATTATTGTCCATCCAGGGTTCCATGTTGTATGTCCCTTAGTAATTAACTATTGCCATTTGCTCTATTCTGACTGGTAAAATGATGCTGAAAATTTCTTCTATCTGGCTTTGGAATTCTTCCATGTTGAGATTTTCTTCATTGTTGTTATGCTGTACCTCATTTCTGACCTGAAGCAGTCCAGAAATTTCAATATTATTCTGTCCTTCACAAGAAACAGTTCATTATACTCCCTGTTTGTGGTGACTTTGTGAGGTGTACAAATATTTGCTTGGTAAATATTCAAGAATATCTCCATACCTAGGGGGAAAGGGTGCTTGTCCAAGGTGCAGATTTTTTTGGGGGGTGGATGCAGGGTGTCACAGAATAGAAAGGGATGAAGGACATACACCTTCAAAACAAGGCATGATGTATCTCCTGAACCACTAGATGACTCAAGCTCACCCAACTGGGGGGGGGGGGGGGGGGG
>QEPC01003681.1:1298062-1318765 GCA_003113815.1 Sphenodon punctatus
TAATAATAATAATAATAATACCCAATTGCGGGTATTACTGTATTAAGCACCCAGAAAATCTCCCAGGACACAGCCTGGGCTAAAGGATGCCCTTGTGGGCCAATGCAGGCCAGTATGTGTGTTCAACCCAGCCATACCCACCTTGGGGTACTAAATTTAATCGCTCATTTCCACTCCATGTTTCATGTCATCAGACAAGTAAAATAATATAATATTTTAGGTTTATGACACCCTTCTCAAAAACAGGACTCAGGACTGTATATAAAATGACAAAGGTGAATTTCTACAGAATGTACAATATATGTGTAATGGGGCAGCTCCCCAGAGTCTATAGGAGCCCTGTTAATTGTGCTGCCTGGGTAGTTATGTAGTCCAGCACAAGCATTGGGGCATGACCAGTCAGGGCTCTAGAGCCTCCCAGATACTAAGTCCAGTGACATGTGTCTCCAGAGGCTACGTCCAATGACATGCTCAGTAGGGCTATGGTGAACTGAGAATGCTCAAGCCATTTGTAGGCCCTGAGCTCAGTCCAGTAGTGGTGGCCATAGGAGAAGGAAGTAACTGGAGGAGCTCCCTTCCCTTCAACCCAGCCTGCTGTGCTACGGAGACACCCCTGCACCACAAAGTTCTGGCTTCTGAACAACCCAGAAGGAGACTCACATCAGGTAGAATCTGCCCAGCTCAGGGCCACCCAGGACTATAGTGACCCAGAGGGTCTAAAAACTAAGCAGGACCATAGCCCTATATTGTGCAGAGACTTATGAACTGTAGTGATCCTGGAGGGTTCAAGATACAGGAGCTTTGACCCACACTGAGTGGTTGGCACTATTGGTGGCACAGGCTTGGCTGTAGGGCTTGACTGGAGGCCAAGATCAGGGACCCTACTACTGAGAGGCCCTGAGAGTGCCTAACTTACCCCACAGGATTAGTACCTGTAAGTGGGTAAATGCATGGCTGGGGGGAAGTTCTAATTACCCAAATGGTAGCCCTGGGAAGCCCCCTGCCACAATATGCCTATCACTTTAAAAAGCAAAGTGTGTACCTATTTTGTGCTTGCATATGCAAAACGGGGCATATGCAAAACGTTTAACACACTTCAGTCCATATTTATGCACAGAGATGCCAAAATTAAGCATTCAAGGTAGGCAGCAGCACATACAAATAGCTGAATATGTATCAACTTACAGTTGCCTGGCTTGGAGCTGTTTGCACACAATATTTAAAATAGTGCACTATGGTTTTAAATAGGGGTCTCATAGAGCTAGCAAGATATTTCAGTTCGAAAAGCAGAAATAATGCAGCACAAATCTAACTTTAGTATAAAGTAAAAGCTAGAATGCAGAGAGAAAGTAGGCGGGGCAGCAGTAAGAAAGGAATTGTCTTCAAAGTATCAACATATATAGGTATGCTGTGCATTTGTTCTCTTAAACAACATGAGGAGAATAAAAAGGAGGATTTCTTTCCGTTTCCAGGCTACAATTTCTGCATATTTCCACAAAAGTTGGGTTTGTACTCCCCAGCCTTCTTCCTCTGCCTCCCAATTATTCAGTGATATCTTACTGGCTCTGATAACCTATATGATGCAACAAAGTAACTGAAATATTTATCAAACAGGCAGCTTCCTGTAGAGTCAACAAACACTGCTTTGTTCAAAGAATCCTGTTGAGGTCAACAGCCCAATATATCCTTTGTAAAACAGATTGTATATACGTTGTACGTGCTTAGCGCTCACCAGAACAGACTACTTTAGATATCTGCAGATATGCTACAAGGATCTACTATTTCATTGATAAAATTCTTTTCATTCCTTAGATACCTAGATAATTCACTCCAAAGCATCACAGATACAACTTGCCATGCGCACAGACTTACCTGGGGCTGCCATTCTGGTATGATGTCAAAACAACAAGCCCCAACAAAAGAACATTTCAAGAGAATGGATTATAGAGGAATCTTTTTTTTTAAAACATACACTTCAGACAGTATGCACATTCTGAGAAAAGAGGATATATAAGAACTGGAGGAAAGAAAGCCAGTGCTGCATTTCATAACTCTGAAATAATGGTAATTTCTCATTTTTGAACAGCTCTGGGCCCTCTATTGCCAAAAATCTGTAAATCGTAACTCTGGGGATTGCGTGTAAGTTTACAAAATGAATGCTCTGAACAAATTCCAAGGGAGTGAAGAGGAAATTTCTGTTTTATAGGCATAGAGGATACAAATCCCTGAAAGTTAAGCTGCTAGATAAATCCAGGGTTGGTCGACATTCCATTATTGTAGAGCCATGAGTTTTAAGGTAAGATGTCATTTCCTCAACTCTCACCAAAACAGGCACTTCGTGGAATAAAGTTAATTAACTTTATTCCATGAAGTAGTACAAACAAGGGGCAGAAGGATATGTCACATCTTTGTCACAATCCTCTATCTAAACATGAGGGAAAAGAGGTATCCCAAATAATATTCAAATGGAACAAAAGGTGTGCCACACACATTACTGAGCCAAATCCTAAATTCCTTGTTTCATTTTTATTTACTAACAATGGGAAAGATGCTGAGAGGTGGTCTGCAGGTATTCAACACCTGGAAGTTTGCCTATGAAAGAAGGTCAGGATTTAGCCCCTGAAAACAGGAAAATTGAATTTTAGAACAGTCATTATAACCATATACATATGAGAATCCTCCCATTCTCTAGAGAGCAGAGCTCATCAAAACTGCATCCTCTCTGAATGCCAAATATATAGTCTCTTAAGAGTGACCTTGTGGATTCTGTGCTGCAAGCTCCAGAATTTCATCATGCAAGCATTCTTTTAGAGTGGTGAGTTATTCCATTGCTGACTGTCATCCTCAAGGAATGTTCTCATTGCACGATTACTGCTTCATCTACCTTAGGACTGAAAATGAAAAATAGCTAACAGTAGAGAATTTGTCAGCAAGAGGTAAGTGACTTGGCCAGAGAAGGACTATTTTCTGATGATTTTGCCTGCTTCAAATTGGATCCAACTAAACTGGCACATACCAGTTTTCAGTTCCCACTTTATTTCTGGAAATGTGTATCACACCCATTGTAAGTGCTATAGCTAGACCTCTGTGTTTGGAAGATTGCACAGAGAGTGTGGCTGTTTGGAGACAAGACAAAAACAACTGATTAATCCAATCTTGGGCTGAAATAAGACTTTGCCAAAATGGGAAATCTCGTTGAAATCCCTGTTCCTGATACCATCTTAGTCAAATTGAGAACCTCTCCATACTCTGTAATGTCTCAACCTACATTCCCTTTCTCAATCTACTGACTTTCCACTTACCAGGATTCTGTTTACCACTTTGCCAATTACCACTCTGCCATCCATTTCAAATCCCAAGAGGTAATATTGACGCAATCCTACATTCTTGTACTCCATTTCCCCTTGTACTTCCTTGTCACTCACTGGCAATGGATGCTATGCAGATTCCTTTACTAAACTGTAATCCAGTTGCAGACTGGTCAAACAAAGGGAACAGCATAGAACAACGATTCTGATTGGAGGCACTGGAGTGGAGGTTAAGGGGCACTGCGTAGAGGTGAAGGGTGGGCTATTTGCACAGTGATTGGTTCAGGAATGTGGAAACAATAAACCCAGAAGTAAAACGGTACCCTCATCAATGTAGTTATTGGTAAGTGAACAGTACGCACTATGCAGTAAGCAGAAAGTAAAAATATCAGGACAGTATTGCAGTATTGTGAGAATCAAGAAATCACATTGTATTAAGAAACGGTCAGGAAATCGATTCTGATTCCCAATATGTCAAAATTTCTTGTGAGCAGCAATTTAGCTGAAATCAAATCATTACTTGTTAATGTAGTAATTTCACACTAATCAAATCTTTATTTGTTTAATGAGTCTTGAATGGAGAAGATTTGCCAGTAGGACTGATTGAACTATTGAAATTTGGAGCTACAACAAATGAAATCTTGGGGAATGGGGATTTTAAAAAGAAATGCTTTAATCTGCACATTATGTTTGGTGGGTAACTTTGGAGGAAGTAACCCACATCATCATAGACGATGGGCAGACTGGCCAAGGTGGAAGCAACTTCCCCCTATACCCTTTCCTCTGACCTCACCTCACCAGTCAGTAGGAGGAGACAACAGGACCAATCATAAGACTCTGATGAGGCAGCTTGGGAGCCCCAGCCACACAGCAGGGTCAGTCACTCATCAGTGGGTAAAAACAAATGTGACATAGGCCCTCATTAGCCCACTGTGGACCAAAACTCACCCACATGTGTGGTTCTGCACTGCCACATGTGGGCCCACTTCTGCCCTGGGGCGGGTAAGCAGCTATTCCAGGATGTGCCCTGGGTAGGAATGGGCTAACAGAACGCAGTTCGGATGTTCGGATGGAACTCCAACATCTCAGATCTCCAGGTCTTTTTGAGCCAATCCCTGTCTATGAGTCTTAGGTTTCAGTCTTCATTGGGACTACTATGGTGTAAGTGATTTGGGGATTTCAGCCTTCAGCTGTTAAAAAAAAGCTTCCTTACCACACAGGAAGCAAATCTTCCACCATTAAAATTAATGGCAAAACACCCATTGACTTTAATGGTGGAGGTCTGTCCTGCCCATAAGTGAATACAGCTATAAACATTTATATCACATTGATTTGATTTCAGCTCCACCTTGGAAAGCTTCTTGGGTTCTGCTAAATTATGCTGCTAAATGTCAAATTCACAATTTTACAAAGCTATTTTCAACACTTTGCTAGAAGTAATATTATTAATTGAGTTAAAATTGTAGTAGTATCCTCTGAAACTATAATGAATGCCAAAAAAAAGTTCATGGTTAAGAATATTACAATGAATAACAAAAGAACAGTGAATGATTTTAATTTAAAATGTAAATAGTGCCAGCAGCTAAATTCATCTAGATTCATAACAATAACCAGCGAATATACTGAAACTGATCCTTTCCCTGTGATAGCTCATAGAACTGTAGAATTATAGAGTCATAGAACTAAAAGATTGGAAGGGACTTTTGCATCTAGTCTAAACTGCTGCTCCAAGGCAGGATATACTTCAAGGTAATAGTTTAGTCGTCTACCAAGAAATAAAGATCAGCTTTATTGCATGATAGTATGGGAAACAGGGAGTAAATGAAGCCTTCTGAATCCCTCCCCTGGAAAGGAACTTGACAGAAAATGGAAGAAGTAGTTAAACACTTTCAAGTTTTATTGAAAAGAAACTGAAATGGGAGAGATCCAGGGTGAGATCCCACTGGACAACCTCCTAGGTTGGTGGCACCAAGGGGTGTGTGTGAGCTTCTCAGGGCAATCCCCAGTGCCTTAATATGCACCACCCAGGAGTCATACAAACTCTTAAGTGGTATCCCCAGAAGATTGGGCCTGGGGATAGCTGTAAAGTTCCCAGCTGCCTGCAGCGAGTCTCTTCCCAGTCCATGTACATCAGCATGTCTGGCAGCAGCCCTAATACGCATGGAGGCCTGTTCCCAGCTTATCCATATCCAGCACACACACATTAGTGTGTCGATCTATGTCCATCTGTCTCCCAGGACATTTTACAGCATGTGGTGGCATTTGGTTTAGAAAGAAAGGGTACAGAGCATCTGATGGTGAATGATTTGGGGAGAGAGGGGCTCGGTGGGTCTTTGCATTACCAACTGGTGTTTCTTCCATGATAAGACAGCTGTGGAAAGTGATGGAAACATTTATTTTGTTTGGGGCCAGAGAAATAGCAAGGTGAGATCCTCTATACTTACACAAAATTACTGGCAGCTTTGAAAGATTCAATGGCTACAACAGTGGCTCCAAACATTTGGCCTCTGTGTCCCCATTTTGAAACTTACTTATATATATACAAGTTGTGACTTCAGCACTCTACTAAACAACAATCATTCAAATATTCAATAATACCATGAGCCACCCAAGAGCGTCAAGTGGGTGAGGTACATTTTCTTTTCAAGAAAAGAGTTAGTAGGTGAAGCCCTTTTGACCATTATAAATGACAGGTCTGAATAGTAAAGCTAAGAATTAACAGAAGGGCTAGCAAGAGACAATTAATCTGGTGTAGACCTGGTAAAAGGTGAAAGCAATGATATTGTGAAAAATGGGTTTGGCTCTGCAAAGAGCACTGGATATTTTCAGAGATATTTTAAAAACTGAGCTTTCCAAGTGAGTTGGCAAGCAGCAAAAGAAGAACTGAAGTGTGTGTGATTAAAAATGAATATGAAGGCATAAGGTCAGAATACATAAGTAAACAAAAGGCAATGCTAAGGCTTTCTTGCAGTAGGCACAGAAGCAATCCAACAGACAGGTGTTCAAGCCCAAAGGGTGTGGCATTTGGCAAGAAAAGTGGACATTTTGCAAAATTATTTCACTTTCTGTGCACATGGCAAAAAAAAAAAAAAACACTGGAAAACACACAAAAGGAGAAAAAAGCTCTGATTATGAGGCAGAAACAGAACTGGGCTGTTTAACACAGGCCGTTTTTACATAGACACACACACATCCCAGCGCTCGGTGTTCAGGCCGGTGTTCCACCAGTGGGGGTGTCCGTGCAAATGGCCGGCGGTGGGGAGCGGGCATTGGTGTTCGCTCGGTGTTCGTCTGTGCGAATAGGGGTAGAGGTGCGTGCACACTCCTACCCACCTCCACCCACCACGCCAGAACACCCATCCCCGCACCTACCCTCGTCAATGTAAAAATGACCACATTTACAAAAGCATGGAAGGCCCAACTAATACAAGAAATGCAAAACTTCAGCTCCTCTTTCTGTGTTTTTTTGTTTTGTGTTTCTAAATCTACCTGCCTTTCCAATTTTCATGGCACTTTAGTTATAGCAAAGCTGAATAAAGTAGAAGGTGGAAGCAATTTCTGCCAATAATTCTGAGCCAAGAATGATCAACGCTCCCATGAAATACTATAATGCCCTTCAGGAGGCTGAAGAGA
Organism: Sphenodon punctatus; assembly: GCA_003113815.1. Classification (NCBI taxonomy): domain Eukaryota; kingdom Metazoa; phylum Chordata; class Lepidosauria; order Sphenodontia; family Sphenodontidae; genus Sphenodon; species Sphenodon punctatus. Next base: position 1,305,004 of record QEPC01003681.1, read on the forward strand.
ATCTTCATTTGAGCAGGAAGAAACAACAGATTGAGATTCCCATTTTAAATGGACTCATAGGAGATCAGTGAAGATGATAAAGGGGTCACAAGGACAAGACCTATGATGAGAGACTGAAGAAACTTGGAATGTTTAGCCTAGAGAAAAGACTACTACAGGACATGATTACAATTCAAATGGTCTATAGGTTATGATCAGCAAAAATGGTACCCAGTTGTTCTGTGGCCAGTGCAAATAGAACAAGAGGTAAATTACAAGATAAAAGATTTTGATTAAACATTAAGAAGAATTTTATTCTTATATATTTGAATACTCATGAATAAGAGACCCATTTTCATTTCCGCTCTACTAGACACATTCCAGATTAGGTCTAACTGGGATGATCAAGAATTTACGAGGATAATCCATGTTGTAGTATGTCCTTCTAACAAGCTTTTTGTTTGTAACTGCACTCTCACAAAGACATGCCATCTATGCCTTGACTCCTGTGAAGACAAGTGAAGATGGAACAAACAGTACGAATTTGCTCATCAGACAAGTATTTATATGACAAAACTGTCTGCACTACACATTTCTGCTTGTTTCATGCTACAAGCATGGGTTGTCTGAAGGAATATTTTTCATTTTGTTATAAGTGACTAATAGACCAGATCATAAACTGAAACTAATTCTAAATAAAATACCAACACGTTGAAATTAGTGTCTACTCCAAATCAAAAGGGAAAATCAAAGTATAGAAAAATTCTAGAGAATGAAAATTGCCTAAAAGACTGTTTTGAAAAAAAAATATGCTCACATACTTGATCAAAACAAATGAAAAATTGCAATTTTGAATTAGCAGTTTAACAGTACAGTTCTATTTGCTTTTTGCTTTTTTTGCTGGGAGAAAAGAACATTTTAAGTTGATATGATGCAAATACAGTCATATATAAGGAGCTGCTCAACTGAGACCAACCAATTGATCCACCTTAGTATTTTCACAACCTGACAGCAAGGTTTCAAATCTGGCTCTGCAGGGTCTCCGGCAGAGGCCTCACCCAGTCATGCTACCCGAGACCCTCCAGGATCCCCAGCAGAGGCCTCACCCAGGCGTGCTACCAGAGACCCTCCAGGATCCCCAGCAGAGGCCTCACCCAGGCGTGCTACCAGAGACCCTCCAGGATCCCCAGCAGAGGCCTCACCCAGGCGTGCTACCAGAGATCCTGAATCAGAGATGCCATGGATTGAACGTGGGACCTTATATGTGCGAAGCATGCACTCTAACATTTGAACCACTGCTCACCCTGTTCTCAGTCAAATCGAGAACCTATCATTGTGGCATGTTGATTCCAAACAAAAAAAAGTGTCAACAAAAAAGTCTCACAGATTTTTCTATTAGTATTGACATTATCCTGAGCAAAAAATTCACTTTTTTCAAAATCATACATTTTGACAAGATAACTTCCCACACAAATGTTTTACTAATGCTAATGATTAATGGTGTTGCTTTGGAGAGAGACATTACCAAGGGCATCTGCCTGTGAAACATTCTCATTTGCTAAGGCATCGCCAGGGATAACGAATCTGTAAGTAACCAGTGCTGCCTGGCTGCTGTCACCTTCCCAGCCTGGAAGCCTGTGCCTCCTAGACCACACTCAAGTTAAATCAATGTTAAATCACATGCCTAACTTGGATGTGAATCACACACATACACAAACACATATACAATGGGTGTTAACAAATGAGGCAATAGACCTCTAGAGTCTGGGTTCAGTCCATGCATCTCCCACTTACATGTTTAGTGTGCAAGAACCTAATCAAACAGGCAGCCCCCTGCATGTATTTCTTGGGAGTTCAGGCAGCTGCATTGCTGATGGTACCGTTTTACTTCTGGTTTTATTAATTCCACATTTCTGAGCCAATAACGGTGTGAATAGCCCTCCCTCTTAACCTCCATTCCAGTGCCTCCAATCAGAATTATGGGTCTATGTTATTCCCTTTGCTTTGACCAATCTGCAACTGGATTGCAGATTAGTAAAGGAATCTGCATACCAGCGAATGAGTGACAAGGAAGCACAAGGGACAATGGAGTGCAAAATACAGCATTGCATCAGGATTACCTCTCAGGATTTAAAACGGATGGCAAAACAGTAAATGTGATCTGGAAAGTGGAATGTCAGTAAATTGAGAAATGAAATGTCAGTTGAGACATTACTAAGAGGTTCTCGATTTGACTGAGATGGTATCAGGAACGGGGATTTCGATGAGATTTCCTGTTTTGGTGAAATCTTGTTTCAACCCTATTCTGGATCTCCACCTTGCTCCTGCCCAGTGCCTGTACTAGAAGTTGAATGAATTATTTCCTTCAGTCTACACCGTTGAGTATGTCGGGGAGATACCCATACCGGATCAAGTCTTTGCAGGTGACAAATGGGAAGAACTTTCCGTCACAAATAAGTGTGATTTTGGAGGAGGTTCTAAAGCAAACTGACAAACTAAAAAGTAGCAAATCACCAGGACCAGATGGTATTCAAGCCTGAATTCTTAAGGAACTCAAATATGAAGTTGCATCACAACCTACTTCACATACCTACTTCACATCCTACAAATTATCTACTGTTGGTGATTTGTAACCTATCGGTAAAATCTGCCACTGTACCAGAGGATTGGCGGGTAGCAAATGTAACGCCAGTATTTAAAAAGGGCTCCAGAGGTGATCCTGGAAACTTCAGACCGGTGATGCTGACATCAGTGCCGCCAGACAAACGGTTGTTAAGAACATAATTACTGAGCATATTGATAAACATTGCTTAATGGAGAAGAGTCAACATGGATTTAGGAAAGAGAAGTCATTTCTCACTAATCTATTAGAATATTTGTGGGTGTAAATAAACATGTGCATAAGAGGAAGCCGGTCGATATAGTGTATCTGGACTTTCAGAAGGCTTTTGATAAAGTCCCTCATGAGAGACTCTTGAGGAAAGTAAAGAGCCATGGGATAAGAGGCAGTGCCCTATTGTGCATCAGCAACTGGTTAAAAGATAGGGAGCAAAGAGTAGGACTAAATGGTCAGTGTTCGTAGTGTAGAGGTAATTAGTGGAGTGCCCCCAGGGATCTGTACTGGGACTGGTGTTGTTTAATATATTCATAAATGATCTGCAGAAGGGAATAAAGAGAGGGGATCAAACTCTGCAGATAATACGGAGGTTAAAACCCAGGCAGAGTGTGGAGAATTGCAGGAGGATCTGGCGAGACTAGTTGACTGGGCATCCAAATGGCAAATTAAATTTTATGTGGACAAGTGCAAAGTAATGCACATAGGGAAATATAATCCAAAGTATATGTATATAATGCTGGGTTCTAAATTAGGAATTACTAAACAGGAAAAGAATGTTGGAGTCATTGTGGACAATCCACTGAAATCCTCAGCTTAGTGTGCAGCAGCAGCAGTCAAAAAAGCAAACAGAATGTAAGGAATCATTTGGAAAGGGATAGAGAAGAAAACATATTATAATGCCTCTATATAAATCTATGGTATGATCGCACCTGAAGTATTGTGTGCAGTTCCAGTCACCCCATCTCAAAAAAGACATAGTAGAACTAGAAAAGGTACAGACAAGGGAAACAAAAATGATCTAATGTATGGAATGGTTCTCGTATGAAGAGAGGTTTGATAGGTTGGAGCTCTTCAGCTTGGAGAAGAGACAATTGAGAGAAGATATAATAGAAGATTATAAAATCATGAGTGGTGTGGAACACATAAATAGAGAATGGTTATTTTTTACCCTCTCTTAACAGTACTCCAAAGCTATCCTATTAGTCTGATTATCGTGTGGAAAAGAAGTCTGAAAACAATATAGCATATATACATCATGACTATATGTCAGCTAGTGGCATCAGCTTGAACCCAAACTAAGAATCAGAACACAATGAAAATTTTGGATGTTCATATTCACATACTGATCCAACCTTTGCAGTTCAGTTCAAGCCATAGTGTCCCCTGTAAGTGATGGGCACTAGTACAGAACAGATATGGGGCTGATAGGGAGCTGATTTTAAACCCTTTCAAGCAGCTCTTAATTATGCCAGTAGTGCATGCCAGTGAATGACTGCATTACCCCTTCCTCACTCCTGGCAGTCTGTCTACAATAAGATACAAAGCCATGGTGCCTTGTTGTGCCAGCAGAGGATTACCCTACACCGGGAAAATCTTCTAATGGACATATTTGGCTGGATTGCAGGCTTTTCACCTGAATATCAGTAATCAAGTAATGAATTTGCTGGTATTAGAACTGATTGTCTTGCTCTTTGCAAAATATAATTCTTATTTTCTAAGTAATATTTACCTTTTTTTCTTCTTGAATTCCAAGCAATCCAGCTTTGTAAGATCATCTTGAAATATGACCACCATTGTCAGTAACCTGGGGCTCTACTGGAAGTACAAGTCACAGCTTATAGTCAGGTTAAGAATTCAAGTGTTATCCAGTCTAAGAGCTGAAGATGGGTTAGGAAAACAGGGAGTCACATGAACGGGGCAGGATCAGGAAGCAATTAGCATGGTTGGAGTCAAGGAGCTGAAGCTACCTCAGGAGTCAGAAGTCAGAGAGTCCACCAAAGATCAAGAAGCACGTCTTGTGGTTAGAGACTAGTCAAGAAGTTGAGGCTTAGTGAGGAGCTGAGAGTCAATAGCCACCTCAGGATCAGGGTGGGACAGGAAAACCTGGAGCAGGCCACAGAGTCAGGAAAACACTATGAATTCTGAAGGCTCAGCCCAGTATCCACTTCATTGAACACTTTTTCCTGCTGTAACTTTATAAATAAAACTAAGGTCAATATAGGCGGTGAGTTGTGTGTGGCCAGTCACAAATCCTTCCTTTGCGGTGTGGGCCAAGAGAGAGAAAGCCAGGGATTTCAAGCAGTCCTTATGGTTCCAGGGCAAGGGAATGGCTAAGTGACCAGAACATCTTCCAAAAACTAGGTTTCAAGCATTGCTCCAGTATGTCATCTTTACAACCGTATTTCACTAGGTTGTGGGCAGCATGTTATTATTAAAGTCTCCTCATATGATCATGGTCTCTGAGTACTTTCAGAAGTGATTATGCCCACCACTGCCATAGATTTACCCAAGCAGTGGTGGGCACCGTCACTCTGGTTGGGATATGGCCAGGCCACTGAACTAACACGAGGCTGGCTGGGATGGGGAGGGGAAGGGGAGATGGACGGACCTGTGTCCACCTGGTCTGGCCCTGCCTCTGTCCTGCACACAGTGGTCCACCCCTCCTGGTTATGGAGGGCACCATGGTGAGCAGAACTGCGGAGACTCTGGACCAGGTCCAAGTAAAGCGGGCTTTCAGACAGCCAAATCCTGACCATGCTGGGGGCTAGTCCAGGATGTGACTCGGGGATTTCCCTGACTCACAGCCTGGGTTAGCCTCCACCACATGTCATCTACAGAAGTGTGGGAGGACCTCCCCCGTCCCTGTTCTCTGGCCCCTTCCACTTGTGTTTACCACTTCTGGGCAGCACTGCAGTAAACATCTCACTCACTTACTGCCTCCATTATGGTTAAGTTTGGTTTGGGGGCCTATGTCTGGAAAAGAGACTGTGGTTGTGTGTAGGTAGCTGTGGGGCTGTGTGAGAGAGAGACGCTGCATGTCAGGGTGGGTCATCCCAGTCTAAGTGGCAGAGACTGCCCAACTCGTCGCCCAGGCACAGTAGAGCCTGTGTCTGGTAAATCTGATCTCTCCTGTGGTAGAAGATCCAGTACTGAGAGAGGAAGGAACCTCTTAGGTGGTAGAAGGAGACCCAAAGGACACAGCATACTTTCTTAAAGAAGACCAACCTTTATCCGCAATGGATGGAAAGGACAGAAGAATGGAAAAAATGATATTTGGTTTGTCTGGTCTTAAAAGCTTCTATGTTAGGTAGAGAAGCATCCCAAAAAGGAGAGACACAATCCCAGGAGCCAAGATACAGCAATATCTTCTTTCTGGTGGTGTGTTCTCCTATCACTATCCATAGTGGCTCTGATTCCCATGAGGTGTACAAGTGACAGAGGCATTGAAGGTAGGGAATGCATAAGATGGAATGAGGTCTCATGTTGATGAGGTGGTCTTTCCCTCCTTCCTCGCCCTCCCGTTGAAAAAATGCAAAATATTCCAAACTGGGAATGAATATAAAGAAGTCATTTAAAGGATTTACTGTATTAGCCTCCTCTTCCAGACATCCTTTGAGGTGGAATTAGCAGGAGACACTGCTCAATAGCTTACATCTGAGCTAAGACAAGAACCTTTTCCTGTATGTGGCAGCTTGTCAGTGAGAGTGAGATGCAATCATCCTTGACTGTAAATAAAGCTATTTTATAGAAGACAGGTGTAGAACTTCTAGTGTGAGAGACATTGAGATATTCATCTCAAAAGGAATAATGATTACAAGAGATGACCCAAGAACTGCTAACAAATGGTTTATCTGAAATACATTCTCTTTTCATGTTAGCAAATCAACCACTGGCAATTGATTCTATCAGAATTTTTATTCGCTGGATAATTTCTTGCAAATGGCATATTTTGGGGAGTAAAACTGGTGACATTCATTTTTAAAATGCCATTCTCACCTGGGAATATTAGTTAAGGGTAGTTACAATTAGAGAGAGGCATTTATTAATTTGGACACAAACTAGGCTGGAGGAAAACAATTCAAAGTGCAAGTCAAGCTTCTCTCCACAGTAGATTTGGCCCCATGGGGTTCATAGGTTGTTAGGCCAAATAGTTTAGAATGGACAGGTTCTTTTCTCTGCCTTCAATCTATTCATTCTAATAACGTTTTTTTCAGGTGTTGGTGCCTTTTAGGTTTTCTATATTTCTAATGCAAGCTCGGGCATTTCATGTCTGGTGGTATCTATAAGCAATGCAGTAGCCATTAGCCACTATTTAAAGTTGGCTTTTAATAGAAGATTTAAAGTATTTCTTTTTTGTGAGAAGTTCATTATTTAAAATACTGAAAATCCAGGTACACTTGGATGTCCAATTATGTCCATTCACTCATTGGATGAACAGACCTTTTATGTTCAAGAAAAAATATATGCAAAACCTTTGCATAATTGTAAAGGACAAATGAAAACCTAGGGGAAATGATAATATCAAATGCCTCTTCCCCCCCATTAACAACACCAGCACAAATTTGAACTGTAAGAGTATGAAGGGTTTTCAAAGTGATTGCAGTGACAGGTGCAGGGTTGGCATCAGTACAGGTAAAAGCAGATGAAGCAGAAATAGCAGGGGCCAAGCCAGATGCCAGCATGGCAGCAGTAACATCACTCTACACACTGAAACTACACATTAAGGGTTTGGGCCTAGCTCCAGGCTCTTTCCTGTAACATTCCATCATCTCTCATCTGTTGTAAGTTAGCCCCCTTGCTGCTTAGCAGGACTGCTGCAGACTGGGTGAGGAAAAGGCCAACGTCAAAGAGGGAAAAAGGTTCTTTTGTGACTTTCTCTCGTTGAACTTTGTTGGAGGGCGAGAGAGAGAGACCAATCTTGGTCACAGTCTATTGGCCTCTGACAGTGGTTTGGGGGAGATGAGCATTCTCTGAGATATGCAGCAGAAAGAGGAAAAGAAATGAAAGGGAGAAAAATAAAAGTTGCTCAGTCTGATTGGGACAAGGCAAATTAAATACGTGCCCCGGCAAAATAGTGCAACAAGAAAATATCCAGTTTTATTGAGGTGGCCACCCAACCCCTTTGAAGCCAGTGCTATCATACTAATGGGAGACAATGGGTGCTCTTAGATGGATCGGTACTGGCTGCACCAGCCTACTTCACCCCCAGGCTGGCCCATCCATCTAAAGGCGCTCCGCCAGATGTGGAAGCTAGTCCTGCTTGTGGCTCTCTGGAACATCCCATGCTGCAGCTCCACTTTCACCCAGTTGTTGCCCCAGGCAATGCCATAGAGTTGCAGGCACAATTCTAGAGCACTAGTACAGCACTAGTACAGCCTGCAACTTTATGGTGCTGGGGGAGAAGGGCACCAAGTGGCCGGGGCAACTGACAAGTTCATCCCAAACAGACCCAGGCAGGGCTGCAAGCAAGCAGACATGTGGGTACACCCCTGGAGCAGCTCCATGGGCAGGCATCCTCTGTGTCTGTCTATCAGTTTACACCCAATGGGTGTTTCCACATGTCACACACTGCCTGAGGTTCCCTCGGTCAGAGCAAGGAAGCTGGGGGGACAGTGCCCATCAGGATAGCATTTGGGCTTTTACCTCTAATTAAAGAGAACACGCCCCTATCATCATAGGGCGCTGCTGACCGAGAACCAAATGCTGCCCCGCAATCGCTCCTCACTATCACTAGGACACAAGAGGCGAAGGGGGTGAGGGGGTCACCCTGGGAGTGCACGAGGGCCCCTGAGGGGCAGGGTGGACACGAGACACTCACCTCCAACAGCAAGGTTTCCAAGAGCAGGGAAGGGAAGGGGCACTCACTCACCACGCACTCGTATTCTCCACTCACACCGTCAGGCACTCACACGAAGGGTTCCAAGGGAAAGGATTCGTGCGCACGGGCAAGGCTCACAATCAAAGACAAGCGTGCTCGCATTCAAGATCCGTTCAAAGGGCCGGTTTCCACTAAACACCAGCGCCGTTCCTCAGGGGGCACTGGACTTTATTCTCTATGCGCCACCCCCCATGCGTGCCCGCAGCTGCTCCGAGCGGTGCTGCGGGGGCGGGGAAACCCCTACATGCCTTCTTGCTGCTGGGGGCATGGCTATTGCTGGTAAGTCTGCCGCCGCTATCGGCAGAGACAAGGGGCTCCCTGCTTGCCCTATTGCTGCTGGCGGCGTGGCCTCAGTCTGCGGCTCTGCCGCTGTTACCGGCGGGGGTTGTGGGAGCCTTCCCTGCGGGGCCTCTCCCTTGCACGGGTCAGCGGACTTTTGGTGCTGTTGGGATTGGGACCGGGGTATTTGCCGGAGGGTGGGGTCCCGGTGCCGCCGTCCCCCACTGACACCCTATCCCATCGATTCATGCTTAAGATCACATGGTTTTGTCACTGTGGGGTCATGTAAAGTCAATCACCTCTCAAAACATGAGAGCAATTACCTAGTGTTTAACTTCATGAAGATTCAAGATAATCAACATGTGTTTTTGTTTTGTCTTGCATAGACCTTCAGGGTGAGTCTCCAGCCTGGGGTACCCTTGCCCATTCATTGTATCAGTTTGATTGAAAGGTGGCTTCATGAGGAGGGAGGCTGTCTGGAGTGGGCGAGGGAATGGAGTCAGCAATCTTTAAGATAACCACTAAGGAGACAACCAGTAGGAGGGCAGAGCCTGGGCGCTGGCGGAGGGTGCTTTGTCTTAGGCACCTTCACCAGATTTCTGTGGAGATCACGGAGAATATTTTGAATTGCGAAGGAGGAACAGACAGTTTAGAGTCCTCCTGCTAGGGAATCTGGATGGCCAATGCTGGGCCTGTAGTGAATAAAGCTGACATTTTAGCTGTTAAAGGGGACCCTCGATATCTTCGCTCCTTACCAGACCCTAGTTGTCTCAATGGTCTGCAGATTGCTGTGGTACAAAAGCTATCTGGTGGGTTTAAATAGTCTGAGGTGTAGGCAGGAGAGGAGATGCTGCAGGTGTTGTCTGGAGGCCAGTCTTTAACTTACAAAGAGTTCGTGTGGGAGTACAGAAGAGCTATTACTGAGGCCAAGAATTTATACTTGTCCTCGGGCACAGACACTGCAAGGAACAGACCGGTGCAACTTCTTCAGGTTGCACGCAATCTGGTGATGACTTTAACAGGGTTACTGACCAGAAGATCCATGTGCTGTTGTGATCATATAGGCCCACCACCTGCGGCTCCATCCCATGCCCATCCTAGCTGATGCAAGTGAGCACTGGGGCAGTTGTATCTTTATTGACAAGCATTGTTAATGCCTCATTTGTTAGGGATGGGCGAACACAACCAAGTTCAGAAATTTGGTTCAGTCCAGTTCGGAGATTCGGTTTGGTTCGGAAGTTCGGTTCGGTCGACCGAATTATTCGAGTTCGGTCCCAACTCTGAACTTCCAAACAAAGTTCGGAAATTCAAACCCCATTGAACTAAATGGAATATTATCTTTTAGGGCTGGGCGAACAGAGTTGAGTTTGGAAATTCGGTTTGGTTCAGTTCGAAAATCGAGTTTGGTTCAATTGACCGAACTGGTCGAGTGTGGTCCGAACTCCGAACTTCCGAACCGCGTTTGCCCATCCCTATCCTTTGTGAAGGGGAGGGTGCCAGTCAGCCTTAAATGTGTAGAGGTTTGTCCCTTTTTCAAGTAACCATCCCTTGATGCTGGAGTGCTTGCCAATTACCACCTGGTCTATAACTTCCCTTTTTTGGGGAAGGTGATTCAGAAGACTGTGGCAATACATCTGCAGCATAGCAGGGGTGTGCGCGGGTCCTGCACACTGGAAGAGGCCTCCTCATCCCCCCGCCCCTACTCAGTAAAACCTAGCATGGGAAGAACCAGGCTCAGCTTGAGTGGCAGTTGGGGAAGGAGAAGGGGTGGCCAAGATTTGGAGGAGCAGCCAGCACTGCAGCCAGGTAGTGAGTCAGCTCCTTGGTCCCTGNTACAGCACTAGTACAGCCTGCAACTTTATGGTGCTGGGGGAGAAGGGCACCAAGTGGCCGGGGCAACTGACAAGTTCATCCCAAACAGACCCAGGCAGGGCTGCAAGCAAGCAGACATGTGGGTACACCCCTGGAGCAGCTCCATGGGCAGGCATCCTCTGTGTCTGTCTATCAGTTTACACCCAATGGGTGTTTCCACATGTCACACACTGCCTGAGGTTCCCTCGGTCAGAGCAAGGAAGCTGGGGGGACAGTGCCCATCAGGATAGCATTTGGGCTTTTACCTCTAATTAAAGAGAACACGCCCCTATCATCATAGGGCGCTGCTGACCGAGAACCAAATGCTGCCCCGCAATCGCTCCTCACTATCACTAGGACACAAGAGGCGAAGGGGGTGAGGGGGTCACCCTGGGAGTGCACGAGGGCCCCTGAGGGGCAGGGTGGACACGAGACACTCACCTCCAACAGCAAGGTTTCCAAGAGCAGGGAAGGGAAGGGGCACTCACTCACCACGCACTCGTATTCTCCACTCACACCGTCAGGCACTCACACGAAGGGTTCCAAGGGAAAGGATTCGTGCGCACGGGCAAGGCTCACAATCAAAGACAAGCGTGCTCGCATTCAAGATCCGTTCAAAGGGCCGGTTTCCACTAAACACCAGCGCCGTTCCTCAGGGGGCACTGGACTTTATTCTCTATGCGCCACCCCCCATGCGTGCCCGCAGCTGCTCCGAGCGGTGCTGCGGGGGCGGGGAAACCCCTACATGCCTTCTTGCTGCTGGGGGCATGGCTATTGCTGGTAAGTCTGCCGCCGCTATCGGCAGAGACAAGGGGCTCCCTGCTTGCCCTATTGCTGCTGGCGGCGTGGCCTCAGTCTGCGGCTCTGCCGCTGTTACCGGCGGGGATTGTGGGAGCCTTCCCTGCGGGGCCTCTCCCTTGCACGGGTCAGCGGACTTTTGGTGCTGTTGGGATTGGGACCGGGGTATTTGCCGGAGGGTGGGGTCCCGGTGCCGCCGTCCCCCACTGACACCCTATCCCATCGATTCATGCTTAAGATCACATGGTTTTGTCACTGTGGGGTCATGTAAAGTCAATCACCTCTCAAAACATGAGAGCAATTACCTAGTGTTTAACTTCATGAAGATTCAAGATAATCAGCATGTGTTTTTGTTTTGTCTTGCATAGACCTTCAGGGTGAGTCTCCAGCCTGGGGTACCCTTGCCCATTCATTGTATCAGTTTGATTGAAAGGTGGCTTCATGAGGAGGGAGGCTGTCTGGAGTGGGCGAGGGAATGGAGTCAGCAATCTTTAAGATAACCACTAAGGAGACAACCAGTAGGAGGGCAGAGCCTGGGCGCTGGCGGAGGGTGCTTTGTCTTAGGCACCTTCACCAGATTTCTGTGGAGATCACGGAGAATATTTTGAATTGCGAAGGAGGAACAGACAGTTTAGAGTCCTCCTGCTAGGGAATCTGGATGGCCAATGCTGGGCCTGTAGTGAATAAAGCTGACATTTTAGCTGTTAAAGGGGACCCTCGATATCTTCGCTCCTTACCAGACCCTAGTTGTCTCAATGGTCTGCAGATTGCTGTGGTACAAAAGCTATCTGGTGGGTTTAAATAGTCTGAGGTGTAGGCAGGAGAGGAGATGCTGCAGGTGTTGTCTGGAGGCCAGTCTTTAACTTACAAAGAGTTCGTGTGGGAGTACAGAAGAGCTATTACTGAGGCCAAGAATTTATACTTGTCCTCGGGCACAGACACTGCAAGGAACAGACCGGTGCAACTTCTTCAGGTTGCACGCAATCTGGTGATGACTTTAACAGGGTTACTGACCAGAAGATCCATGTGCTGTTGTGATCATATAGGCCCACCACCTGCGGCTCCATCCCATGCCCATCCTAGCTGATGCAAGTGAGCACTGGGGCAGTTGTATCTTTATTGACAAGCATTGTTAATGCCTCATTTGTTAGGGATGGGCGAACACAACCAAGTTCAGAAATTTGGTTCAGTCCAGTTCGGAGATTCGGTTTGGTTCGGAAGTTCGGTTCGGTCGACCGAATTATTCGAGTTCGGTCCCAACTCTGAACTTCCAAACAAAGTTCGGAAATTCAAACCCCATTGAACTAAATGGAATATTATCTTTTAGGGCTGGGCGAACAGAGTTGAGTTTGGAAATTCGGTTTGGTTCAGTTCGAAAATCGAGTTTGGTTCAATTGACCGAACTGGTCGAGTGTGGTCCGAACTCCGAACTTCCGAACCGCGTTTGCCCATCCCTATCCTTTGTGAAGGGGAGGGTGCCAGTCAGCCTTAAATGTGTAGAGGTTTGTCCCTTTTTCAAGTAACCATCCCTTGATGCTGGAGTGCTTGCCAATTACCACCTGGTCTATAACTTCCCTTTTTTGGGGAAGGTGATTCAGAAGACTGTGGCAATACATCTGCAGCATAGCAGGGGTGTGCGCGGGTCCTGCACACTGGAAGAGGCCTCCTCATCCCCCCGCCCCTACTCAGTAAAACCTAGCATGGGAAGAACCAGGCTCAGCTTGAGTGGCAGTTGGGGAAGGAGAAGGGGTGGCCAAGATTTGGAGGAGCAGCCAGCACTGCAGCCAGGTAGTGAGTCAGCTCCTTGGTCCCTGCTGGCTGACTGCGTCCAAAACTGGATGGCAATCAGCAAGCAAAGCCCCTTTGCCCACCTCCCACTCCCTCCCTAAAGTTCATTGGAGCAGCACCAAGCCTATGCCATCCCTGTGGTACTGCTCCAATTAACTTTATAGAAATCCGGAGCTCTGTAATCGGCACAGGATTTACAGATTAATCCATTACTAATTTTTGTGACACTTTCAGATTAATCCAAATTCATAACGCCCATCCCTATGGGCTACTGATTACATAGATCCCAAGAGTAATCACTGAGGTGACCTCATGGAGATGTGAAGTCATTTGAAGGATTTAAAGGGCAATCATTTTCAGCAAGAAAACCATTATAGACATAAATCTCATTCGTGATGTCTAGGGTCTGACGTCTGAGAGTGTTTAGTGAAACTTTTCCAAAGAATAATAAATGACAAATGAATAAATATTGTTTCATGAGAGAGTTTTTCATTCTCTGGAGAAATGTGTCTTCAGCAACATTCCATTGTCACTATCTCATTAGCTGTATTCAATTGTAGCTGTGGGTGAAA
>QEPC01003681.1:1320333-1346508 GCA_003113815.1 Sphenodon punctatus
GTTCAGTTCGAAAATCGAGTTTGGTTCAATTGACCGAACTGGTCGAGTGTGGTCCGAACTCCGAACTTCCGAACCGCGTTTGCCCATCCCTATCCTTTGTGAAGGGGAGGGTGCCAGTCAGCCTTAAATGTGTAGAGGTTTGTCCCTTTTTCAAGTAACCATCCCTTGATGCTGGAGTGCTTGCCAATTACCACCTGGTCTATAACTTCCCTTTTTTGGGGAAGGTGATTCAGAAGACTGTGGCAATACATCTGCAGCATAGCAGGGGTGTGCGCGGGTCCTGCACACTGGAAGAGGCCTCCTCATCCCCCCGCCCCTACTCAGTAAAACCTAGCATGGGAAGAACCAGGCTCAGCTTGAGTGGCAGTTGGGGAAGGAGAAGGGGTGGCCAAGATTTGGAGGAGCAGCCAGCACTGCAGCCAGGTAGTGAGTCAGCTCCTTGGTCCCTGCTGGCTGACTGCGTCCAAAACTGGATGGCAATCAGCAAGCAAATCCCCTTTGCCCACCTCCCACTCCCTCCCTAAAGTTCATTGGAGCAGCACCAAGCCTATGCCATCCCTGTGGTACTGCTCCAATTAACTTTATAGAAATCCGGAGCTCTGTAATCGGCACAGGATTTACAGATTAATCCATTACTAATTTTTGTGACACTTTCAGATTAATCCAAATTCATAACGCCCATCCCTATGGGCTACTGATTACATAGATCCCAAGAGTAATCACTGAGGTGACCTCATGGAGATGTGAAGTCATTTGAAGGATTTAAAGGGCAATCATTTTCAGCAAGAAAACCATTATAGACATAAATCTCATTCGTGATGTCTAGGGTCTGACGTCTGAGAGTGTTTAGTGAAACTTTTCCAAAGAATAATAAATGACAAATGAATAAATATTGTTTCATGAGAGAGTTTTTCATTCTCTGGAGAAATGTGTCTTCAGCAACATTCCATTGTCACTATCTCATTAGCTGTATTCAATTGTAGCTGTGGGTGAAAAAGCTAATGTGAACACCTAAAGATTTGTACTAGGTTGAAAGTTGTGATAGTGGTATGGTACAAAAGTCTAGGAATATATTTCTTTAAAATGATAAAGCAGAAAAAAAAAAATCTACTATTAGGATGGCAACAGAAACACAATATGAAAGAGTGCTTTGTCTAAGGATTGCTTGAGGTTTTATTCTCGTACGACGTAAATCAAAAGAGCATGTTTAAACTGAAATGTTTCCAGATCGTTCATCCAAATTGTAGACTAGTGCTTTTACTCTGATGCATTTCTATGTGCCATTCACAGCTGTTAATTTAGTGGACAGGATCTTCAGTTGCAGACTGAGGCTCTGCTGTCTCAGGGCTGCATAGTTCACTAATGTACATTCCAGTAGGAAGACTCCAGTGTAGCTGGAGCAACACATTACCAAATAGTAAGGCTGCTATTATGTAGTGCTAGGGAACTAAGACTTTAAAGAATGAGCGCATCATTGTTGTCACCTCCCATAGTCTATTATGAGTCTGGGGATATCAGATTTTTTTTTTAAGCCTCAGATACTGAAGTTGTGTAATTTAGTCAAAAACTCACTTTTTAAGCCTAATTTTCTATAGAAATAAAGCTTATGCAATGACTCTATGTATACACCTACAGTAGGGTGAGCTGACGCTGCAAGGGTTAATAAATTCAGATTTCCTGCTCTAGGCCAGCAAAATTCCAGATGAAGGCTGGTGGTGGTCAGATAAGGCTGGGAAGCGTCAGCTGACTATGAGAAAAATTTAAAAAAAACACAACTCAGAGAACAAGCAGGACAACTAGACTGAGTCTCTGTCTCTGGGTTTATGGCTGGCATCAAAGGCAAGGAGACTGGAAACTGGGCCCATTCCTGGCCAGAGGAAACTGCAGGATTAGGAGCCTAGGAGAGATCCACCTAGAATGAAGGCCTGGGATGGAATCCATGGGAGAGGTCTGTCTATAAACAACCCCAATAGGGAACAGACTCGGTATCACCACTTGGTGGCAGGGTGATGTTGGACTGCCTGTCACTGGAAGGGGCTGGTTCTGGGGGAAAGGGAGGGGGAAGGTATACTTCCGGTTTCTTGCACCCAAGGGCTCACGCACACACCCAGCCCCCCCCCCCTCGTGCTGTAGGGAACAATCAAGGAAGAATGCCCATCAGAATAGTGGATGAGTCCCTTGGCCTCAAAGAGACCAGATCCCTATCATCATAGGGCGTGGAGCGTTTGTAGGGAGCCTGGGCCACACACCAAGCGCACCTCTTGCATTACCCACACCAGAGCGGGGAGGGATGGAAGCATGATGACACTCGTGAGGATCGCCAGGGCAGGGAACCCAGGGAACAACGGAAGACAGGAGGGAGGGGCTCACACCCGGGGAAAGGGAAGGAGCAGTAGCGTAGAACCCAGGGGGGAGGGGGAAGGTCTTTCATGCCTCTTTCTTCACACAGCTTCCACACACACTCGCACACTCCAGTCACACACAGGGGAACAAGGGTAGGTATAACAAGTAATCCAATTCCAAAGCAATCCACAAATAGTAACACAAGTACTCTCGGGGCCAGTCTCTCCACTGCAATCACCAGCGCCGAGTGATCCCCGGCGCTGGTGTTTATTCCTGTAGCTCTGTCCTCCCTGCATGCCCGCAGGCATGCAGAACGCCACACAGGGGGCGTAGTTACCCCGGTTACATCAGATGGCCCATGCCTTCATCCGGCATGCCTGGCGGGGCCACTGATGCAAGCCGCAGCAGGGGAGGCGTCCCCGGCGCCGCCATCGGCGCAGTAGGTAGAGCGGCTACCACCAGCACACGGGGGGAGAGGGTCATGATTGGGGGAAAGGTTCCAGGCCTGCACCACCACCCCCAGAGGCGGCCCCAATGAGCGGGATGACACTGCCTAATAAATACATTTGGTATAATAAATAAATGAGTCCACTGGGTGAAATAAAAATATGTAGTTTGGATTTTTTGGGACTTCCGGATGTTGGACTTGTGGAGTTATGCCAGATGAGAGCGCCCTGCGACTATCCTCTTGATCCACAGGACAAATTCAACCAAATTTGATAGAAGGTCAGAAGATGCAAAGTTAAGTAGGGCAGCAACTTTTTAACAATAAGAGCAACCTGGAAAGGAAATATGGTCCCTTTTTGAGCCAAACAAAAACCAATTTGGCTTACATCCATTTGAGCATTACATCCACACAAGGACATAAAGGGCTGCACTCCCTTACCCACAGAGAGGCACCCCACTGCTTAATTGCTGAAACAGCTGAGCTGAGCTGCCAGATTTTTCTCCTTAACAAAAGGTCCCAAAATTTTGAGATGCAAAACACAAGAAATGGCCATGAAACCAGAATAGAAATCAAAAATACAAAATTTGCCTTCCTCCCTTGAACATCCCTACTTTTTACGTGCCTGAGGAAGAGTCCTGTGTGACTTATAAGCTTGAATGCTCTCAAAGTGCCAGGTACACTGCTGGCGCTATATAAATGTTTGTTTGTTAATAATAAATAGGTCCAATAAAAGGTATCATCTGAGATTTGAACTACTTTGTCTCTGGGTGTTTTTAAATGAGATGCTACCATGCATAGTAACCCATTAACTATGCATCCAACTACTCATTTGAGGGTAGTGCATTGGACACACAGCGCCCACTCATAGTTGCTCACAGGGAACTGCCAAAAAATCTGGAGTGTGCCATGTGGGACAAACCAAAAAACTGCATGGGGACAGGTGTCCACACATCCCCTGCCTGTATGAATTGGAGCACCACCAACACCAGCAGACAGATCCACGGCCAGCTGCCTCCCCAGTCCTGCCAGGAGCTCTCTGGGAAGCTCTTAAAGACATATGCATGAAATACAATACCATGGTGGCTGAAAGCACCCCCCACACCCACACCCACCCCTCACAATGTGCAAGAGAAGAGCCAATGCCATGGAGGACACCAGGTCAGACATCATCTTCCTGAATGCCCCCCTCCCCCAGTATGTGCCTCTGTTGTTGCCTGGGACTGCCAGCAGCTGCAGTGTCTGCACTGGCTTGTCGACATGAAGGGGTTACTGGCTGCTGCAGCTTCCTGTTTCCATGGTAAACATCTGGTGGGACAGGAGTAGATGTGACACCCCCACCCGTGGCCACTGACTCTGCAGATCTATGGACTTCAACTAGAGTTTTACCTTAAAAAAAACCAAGATAACAGGAAAGTGTTGAGTAGGATGGAGAGGAGAAAGCTACAGATCATGAGACCACTTGTGAGAACAGAACATAGGCAATGAAGGATAATGGCCTTACTGCAGGAAGTTTCAGCAGGAAGTTACTTCTACTCGTATTTCTACGAGCAGAAGTAACCGCGGACAAAGTAGTTTTTAGGAGGCCTCATTTAAGAACTGATCATTCTAACAGTTGGACACAAATTTGCTTTGGGCCTCAGAGCAAATGGGCTGGGATATGCCATCCCGCCTGCTTGTCTTTGCTTCTTCTATATCACCAGCTGTACAAAGGCAGGGTGGTCCATTAGTCGGGTTACTAGCTGGAAACTAGGATTCTGTTTCCTGCCCTGGCAAGCTCTGGGGCAGGGGTGTGTGGCTTCTTGGGCCCTTCATTTTTTAAATTATTTATTACAAATTAAGAACTGGAGCAGCTTAGTGAATGAGGTGTTGGCCTATGAGAGAACAGGATTCAAATCCCATCCTACCCCATGAACTTACTGGGTGGCCGTGAGCACGTAACTATCTATCAGTTGCAGTTGCCCATCTGTAAGTTGGGAAGAATAATGACCTACCTCACAGAGTTATTGTGAGGATGGACTGGATAAGGATTGTAGAGAACTTTTAACAGTGAAAGAACTATAGAAATGATTATAATAATGTTCTTCTTCCACATGTGACCATGCAGTAGTTAATTAAAGATCTCTCCAGTGGCAAAGTCTCTACACTCCAGATATTTATTTCTTATTGGTTTGAATGGAAACAAGATGCCTATTGTAGGGTTTGACAGAGAATTCTTACAAGTGGCTTCAGCTGATCTAATATCCAAAACATGAAAGCATTTGCAAGGGGCCCAAACTGAAATACCATGGAGATTTCTAGACATAAATATTCATAATCATGTACAATATCCAAGTGATGAAAAATGCATAGCAAAAATGTGCTTCATGGCATCGTATAAAGATGCCCCTAAATATTTTGTCTTTCATCTAATTCCCCTTTCCCTTCCTCCTCTCTGCAGCAACATAAACATAATACAAGGACAAGCTTGAATTTCTTACTATATTATACACCGCTTGTTCCTGGAAAATGCTAAAGAAAAATACCATAAATAAATCTGATAAATGCAACAACAACAACAACAAGAAGAAGTTGTTCGTATGACCAAATCCAGTCTGGCGGATTTGGTTCCAAATAACCAAATTTGATGGATAAGATATTTGTGTTGGATAATATTCATTTCACCTCCAGGCTGGCAACCCTAGGTGTTGTGTTGTTGGAGCATGCCAGAGCCTCGGTCCCACAACTCCAGGCAGGGTGAGATAGAACTCCAGCAGTTTTCAGGAGCACTTTCAGGATCAGACTTTAGGTTGTTCCAAACATTCCTCCCCCTTAGGACTCCCTCCACCATTACTGACATTGCAGCTATCTGATCTAGGGAGAGGGTGGGAAGCTCAAATACTGCCATAATCCATTGCCAGTCAGAGGAGGAGGAGGAGCAGAGAAGGTCAGGCCAGGTGTAGAAGAGAATGGGCAAGAGCCAAAGGATCAGAATGGAGTAAGGGCGGGGGGGGGAGGAAGTGACGGCCAGGTAATATGGGGAGCAGAAAGGGCTGGCACAGGCCAGAGAGGTGGTGAGCAGAAGAGGCAGGATTGGGTCAAGAGGGAGTAGCAAGGGGGTGGGAGCAGGCAGAGCATAAACGGGAGTACAGTGTGTAAGAGACTTCACACATCACACAAATGTGAAATCTCATACATGATGCTTTGTTTCAAGAGTTCCAGTAGGTTTTCCAGCATTTCACCCCCAGACTCCTACACTATAAAATTCACCTCTCCAGCACTGACAGGGACTGCTTTTCAAATTATCAGAAGATCCTTCTGGTGAAAGACCCTTCTGCTATTCTCCTACCGCATCTAAAAGACTTATATCCCTCAGTTTACCAGTTACTCTATGGAGAATATTTGTCACGGTCGTGTCAAGCTAATGTTCTGCTGGAGTGGTGATACCAGACCCCATGCATATAGAATCTTTTGCTAGATGGGCCCCAGTACATCTGCACTTGCTGCAGCTATTATGGTTATGCCCCTTGGAAGGAAAAGTTCCCCCACTCCTGCCCCTACACACACACAC
Source organism: Sphenodon punctatus (assembly GCA_003113815.1). Classification (NCBI taxonomy): domain Eukaryota; kingdom Metazoa; phylum Chordata; class Lepidosauria; order Sphenodontia; family Sphenodontidae; genus Sphenodon; species Sphenodon punctatus. The sequence continues at coordinate 1,326,672 of QEPC01003681.1, forward strand.
ATCAGTTTTCCTCCAAGGACACACAAAGTAAAGAATACAGAATAAAGAGGCAACCTCTCAAAAGATAACATGAACTGCTACCCTAGTCTGATTCCCTGTTCTCTATGTACAGGAGTCCCTAAGGTTTGGGGCATTTAAGAGGGACTTAAGACACAAGACATAGACCAGAGAGGACTATGGAAAATGAAAAAGATAACAAATACAGCTGACACGTGGATTGGGAAAGTATCAGAGGATTTCTTGTTATTCATTTTTCAATTATATTTCTGTGTTTGAAATTCAATAAGATATTCTTTACATATAATAAATGGTGTTCTACATTAATGATATTAAAATGTGTGCAGCGGTGGCATGATGTGTGACATACTTCTTGGAGGGAGTTCTGTAGTAATGCGAAAAGGGGGTTGGGGATGGCTAAAACTGGCAAGAAAAAGCATGACATACGTTATGGACAGCCCTAAAAGAAAAGTAGATTGTAAACTGGTGAATATACCTTTAAGAGAGAGAGCTCCCGCAAAGGTTCCGAAGTTCTGTGGGCGGAGTGTTGCAGTTGGAATTCTCAGTTAGGACTAGGAGTCAGTTCAATTATGTGACTCAGAGCAAGAGGGTAGGTCTTCAGATGTCAACCATTCTTGATAAATATATTATAATCGGGGACCTGTGTTTGCTGTGTTTTAGTGAACACAGGTCCCTCATCGTGTTACTTAATGAATATAGCTGTTATGTTTATATATGCTTCTACCACTGCATCAGCACAGGTCCCCCTGGTGTATGGTGGTTGAAGCAGGAGGGTAGGCAGTTAGATTGTAGGAGGCCCTCGACTCATGCTGAAGCCGACCAGTTACAGAGTAGATCATTTTTAAAGGACTATACCATAGTTGCGATGGTGACAAAGAAAGCTTTCTTCTCTGCTATCATAGCATCTGCGAAGTGGCATCTACATCTGATTGATCCCTTTGCTTTACCTATGGACTGACAGTGGATGGACATAACTTTGGCCCTGGCCATTGATCATGGCCCTGTAATGTTATTGACCAAGTATAGAAAACACAGCAGAAACAAAGGCAACACTTTCTGGTGTGAAGGGACTAGAATATCATTCCTTTTTCTGTACAGAATGTGTCAACTAGCTGTTAACCCACGATAATTCACACTGTGTTATCACTTTACCCCACTTTCCCAGAGTGTCCTCCATTGGCCATCATGGCTGGCCATCAGCCAGGCAGACAGGCTGACAGGCATAGGACAGGGGCGCGAGGATGCACATCTGTGTGTCTTCCCAGATAAACGTCTGTGTCTTCCCAGTCTCCTGGTGAACATTAGTTATCTATATTCCAACGTTGGGTGACCTTACCTTTGGCCCCAATCATCGGGCCTGTAACCTTCAGTGGAGATTATGAGACCTCCATGACTTAATTCTATGCAGACCCCCTCCGACTGATCACCATCTACATCGGATTGATCCCTTCTGTGCCAACCCTACTGCTAACTCCTCCAAGTTGGCTGTGGTCAGAACACATCAGCAACAGCTCTACAGCAGCTGCAACAGCATCAACTGCTGTTCCCTTTGCTTTACCTATGGGCTGACATTGGGTGGACAATGACATAACTTCAGCCCTGTCCATTGGTCATAGCCCTGTAACCTTCAGACACTAAAGGGTTTGACAATCCTTCATTTAAGACCTCAATGGACCCTTTATGACTTAAAATAAAAAGCTGACCAGACATCATAATTTTATATAGATAGATTCTCCTACAATGAGCATCCTCTTTCAACTCTCTCTCATTTATATCTCATTTTGTCCCAGAGAGTAAAAGAAAACCATCTAGGAGGGTGGCTATACAGCTTTGACATCAAAAGTAAATGTTATGTGCTTGCCACAATCTTCAAGGCTTTTGCTCAGTTTAAATGCACCATGCCTGTGTTGCTAGGCTGACTCATGCACAAATGGAAGGTGGGGCATCCCAAAATTATGGCTCAGGGATGTGGGATCCTGACTCAGCAGCAGCTGGCAGAGGAATAAAAATTATTGGAATCATCTTCAAAAAGTTTTACAAAACCATTACTTGAACAACTTGTGGAAATTAAAGTTCACATGACAGGTTTTTTGTAAGTGCTACCAGTGGCTCCTGACCAAATCAGGCAATTACAAATTGCTTCGTCCATTCTCCCTGGAGTTTAAATGGCACTTTTCGCTGCCTGTACAAAACTACTGCCTGTACTTTAGTTGTTATTCCTCCCACAAGGCTGCTAACATTCTTGATTCTATTGTGGGTCTCATGATTTTAGGTATTTTCTTCAAAGCTTGAAATCAACATACATTCAACCTGTGAAACTCATTGCCTTGGTATATTATAAAAGTCAATAGTATAACTGGGTTCAAAAAGAATTAGATAAGTTCATACAGGTCACTGATAAAGTTACTAAATCGTTCTTAGTTAAGTTGGTCAGTGGGTGAGACCACTGGGAGCTGGGAATGAATGACAAGGAATTGCTCACTCCATTTATCACCAGTTAGTGTACTTCTCTGAAGCAACTCGTGCTAGTTACTGTCAGAGACAGGACACTGGATTAGTCTGACTCAGAATGGCAACTCTTATGTTTTTATGATAGTCTCAGTAAAGCCATAAAAGCTTCCACTTGCACTATTATTATTATTTTTTTAAATGCAAATTTCTAGCCTGCAGGGTTGCAGAGTAATATTTACAATTCTTGTACCCTAATGGGCTGGAAACTGAAAGATAAATATAAAGACCACTTCATTTGTTTTTTTAACAATTTTATGTGAATTTCATTATTTGCTTGTCTGTTTGTTTGTTTAATCAATGTTTATGCCACCCTTCCCATAGACTCAGGGCAGCTCACAAACCATAAAACAGTAAAATTTAAAAAAAAACCTGATAGATAAGATAAGATAATTTTTTTGTTAGCCACATGACCATAACAACAACACTCACAGTAAAAAAAATGCATATTAAGTATCATAGTTATATACAACTTGTATTAAATATAAACAAATATAAAATATAACACGAACTATAAGCTAAAATATGATCTAGAATAGCAGGTTCATCTATGTAATATACATGCTTAGCGTTTTCAAACTTGTATTTTTGGCATTAACCCCGAACCCCTGCATCCTAGAGTTTGTTTCATTTAAAATTATATTTCTGAAACAAATCAACATCTCATAAACAACAACTAGAGGCGAAGCCAGGCAACAATACCTCGCAGTTAGTCTGGCCCCATTGACTAACATGCGTGGTAATATGCTATGTGCCTTAGACTATTCTCGGGTCATTTCCCACTTCCCAGTAACTTGTACCCAATCACGGCCACCTTGGGATCTATTCTTAGCGATTCTTCACACTCAGAATCGGAGGCAACGTTGGGGGGGGTGGTAGAGAGTTTTGGTCGAGTTTCATTTGAATATTAGCGATCCTTCCTGCATAAATTGCTACCAACTTGAATCGGGCAGGGTCAGCGTCACCCAAAAGGTAAATTAACTGTTGAATTTCTGGCCAACACAGATCCCAACCTATGGCATGATAAAGCTGTTTATGCTGCTTGTCATATAACGGACATATCAAAATATAATGGTCCAGAGATTCTACCTCTTTGCCACATGGACAGGTCCAGTCTTTATAGGGAATACCTTGGAACCTCCCTAGGAAGACCGCTGTATGCATACATTGAAGCCTTAAGCGGGTAAAGGCTTGTCTAAGAACTGGGTCTGTTAAATTATGGATATATGCCGTCACAGTGATAGGAGGAACTATATATCAATAGAATGGTGAAATGTGAGACCTAGCAGCCAATGCCCTCTGTTCTTGTCTGTCTATATCAGTGGCCCACTGCTTAAGAAGTTTAACAATTTGGCTACTCTTAAAGTCATAAAAGAAGGTCTCTGAAAAGCCCCAGGCCTAGAGGCGTGCCTTAATTTCCACCCACCACATATCTGAACCACATGTGGCGTCATTCTGTTTATCTCTCATAACTAAGCTCACCAGTGATGTTTCTGGTCTCATCCCTTATTCTTGCCCAGAATTTTAACAGATGTACCGTGGCTAGGGTCATTGGAGCTTGCCTCCCAAGTTCCAAATTTATCATGGCAGAAGAGACTGAGGGCGAAATCCTCATAATCCGTCTCCATAATCCATTTATAACAGACTGCAAACTGTTTATTGTGTGGCAGTCATACCCTTAAATCTGGGCACCGTAGAGCATCCTCATAATCAGTTTGGCATCTACAATCTTAAGAACTGCCCTGATAGATCTTAGTCCATAGTGATAGAAGAAGCACTGTATAGCTAATGCGTCTATCCTCGCCTTTTGCTTTATAACCAAGGTATGCCCCCACCATGCACCCTTGTACGAAAAAATGATGCCTAAATATTTATATAGATGAACCTGTTCTATATTATGTCCTTGAAGGGACCAGGTATATCTAACATAACATCTATTAAAACCATAATTTTGATTTTATCATAATTAATGAGATTCTTATCCCGGCATCTATCACCAAAGTCCTTCAATGACCTATCTAATCCAAGTTTGCTGAGCAACATTAAAATAGTGTCGTCTGCATAGAGTAAAATAAAAGCTTTCTGGTCACCAACGCATGGGGGTGGTATTTCCCCGCATCTCTATGATCTTTTACTAAAGAGTTTACATAAATATTAAAAAGAGCCAGGGCTAGCAAGCAACCTTGCCTGATACCACGAAACATCTGTATTGAATCTGAGAGGGCTAGAGGACACTCTCATCCTCAGTGTTGTTTTAAAATACTTTGACCTAATCAAAAACAACAATCGATTCTTCATCTATAAGCTCTTCAACTCGCACCATAGTTTAGCTCTACAGATTGCATCAAACGCAGAGGACAAGTCTATGAATGCTGCAAAGATCTTTCGCTTGCGCCGTTTGTATTTGTTGACAATATGACTTAGTACAAAAACTTGTCCCAACGTAGATCTATTCATCCTAAAACCGGCCTGTTCCTTGGCCAGAATACCTTCAGCCTCCAACCAGGACTGCAGCCAATTTAGTAAGAATCTAGAAAATATTTTTAGAATTATACATAGAAGATTGTTCAGTCTGTAATTACCCGACTTGCCTTTATCTCCCTTCTTATAGATAGGGATAATGACACTAGTTTTCCACATATCAGGGATAAATGCTGAGGCATTGATCAGTGTGAAAATATGTGCAATAGCTGAGATCCACCATTCCAGCAAGATCTTATAAACTTCACCCAGGATATAATCAAGGCCGGCAGCTTCCCCAGCCTTTAATTTCCCTATTGCCTCCTTAACCTCTAGCAACCCTAAAATCCCCAACCTTACCACAACTCCCCATAAAGCCCACCCAATACCATCTCCCCATTCCCCATATCCGATCCCCCACACACCCCTACCCCACAACCACTCACCAACACCCCCCTCCCCTATCCCCACCTGCCAAATGCCTTTACAAATAGGAAGGTCTTACACCGCCTCTAGAAGATGCTCAGGCTCAGGCTCCAGCAAACCTCCAGAGGAAGGGAGTTCCATAGCATCGGGGCAGCAACTGAGAACATCTGCCTGCAAGCCCTCACTATATGAACACAACTAATGGATGGTACCCACAGGGAGGCTGGCCAATTGCAGGGGCCACAATGGGGCATGGAAAGACAGGCAGTCTCTCAGATATGTGGGATCCCAGACCATTTAGGGTTTTAAAGGTCAAAATAGCACCTTGAATTGTGCCCAGAAAACTATAAGGAGCCAGTGCAGATTCGGAGCATCAGTGTAATGTGCTCCCAGTACCTCACTGCCAAAAGGAGGCAAACAGCTGCATTCTGTGCAGCTTCAGCTTTCAAACAGTCATCAAGGGAATCCCCACGAAGAGTGCATTGTAGTAATCCAGCCTCCAGGTGATGAAAGCATGGATGACAGTGGCTAGATCCAAATCAGAAAGAAAAGGCCACGATCTCCTCACCAGACGGAGTTGGTGAAAAGTATTCCTGGTCACTGCCACCATCTGACTATCCAGGTACAGTGAGGGGTCCAGAAACACTCCGAGGCGGCAAACCTGATTGACTAGAAGGGGCTGAACCTCATCAATGACAGGTGTCCCAGTCCCCTCCAGGTCACAAGGTCAATCAACCATCATCACCTCAGTCTTGTCTGGTTTAAGCCTCAATCAGCTCATCCTCATCCAGTCCTGGACAGGAGCCAGGCATTGGGTAAGCACAGAGATTACAGGGCCTAGGTCAGATGAGAAAGAGAGGTAGAGCTGGGTGTCATCAGCATACTTATGGCAGTTCACCATAAACCTCCAAATGACCTCACCCAGTGACCTCATATACACGTTGAACAAGAGGGGAGCCAGACTAAAACCCTGCAGGACCCCACAGAGAAGGTCTGAAGAAGACGATGAGCAATTGCCCAATTTTTATGCCACCCTTCCGAAAGGCTCAGGACGGCTCACAAACCATAAAACAGTAAAATAAAATTAAAAAAACCTAAAACTCCCAACCTTCCCACAACTCTTCACAAACCCACCCAATACCATCTCCCCATTCCCCACATCCAACCCCTGCTGGGACTTCCCCAACAAGAAAGTGAATGCACCCCCTCCAGGTCCTACAGTTGTATCAACAACACCTCATGATCAACTGTATCAAATATTACCAAAAGATCTAACAAGATCAACTGGGTGCAATTCCCTTTGTCAATCTCCAGGCACAGGTCATCGAACAAGGCCACAAGTCTCTGTGCCATACAATCATGGCAAAAGCCTGATTTAAATGGGTCCAGGAATCCAGTGATACCAAGATGAGCCTGGATCCTCTAGGCAACCACCCATTCAATAATCTTCCCTAAAAATGGAAGGTTAGAGACAGACTGATAGCTGGCTGGAGAGTCGGCATCCAAAGATGGCTTCTTAAGCAGGGGCTGGACAACTCCAGTTTCAAGGACGTCCGATACCCTTCCCTCTGGAAGGGAGGCATTGACAACCCCAGCCAGCAGTGGACCCAGCATCTACAGGCTGGTTTTCACCAGCCAGGAAGGGCAAGGAACTAGTTTGTAACTGGTTGTTCTCACCACAGCACCTCCCTCACATCAGTGGGTGATACCAATTGAACTGATCCAAATAAAAAAGGACAAGACTAAGCTTCCATTACCTCAAACTCTGATTCTACTGGTAAAATGGCAACACTCAACTCATGAATACGAGTGACTTTGTCTCATATTAAATTGTATTAACTTGCAAAGTAGTTACTAACAATGTAATGCGGTCAGCGGGCATTAGATGACACCATTATTTACAATGGGGCTTATTTATGATATTTGAATAGTTTGGGTGGATAATCTTGCACCCAAAGGTGGCAACTAAGACCACTGCATTGCAGGCATGTTTTGAAACTTAGTTAGCTATTGTTTGTAAAGCACTAAGATAAACAGTACAAGAGGCACGCCAAGTGTATGTGAGTTTAAGCATTAGCAAGAATATAAATTATAGGGATGGGCAAACAGAACAGAGTTCGGAAATTCAGTTCAGTTCGGTTTGAAATTCGAGTTCGGAAATTCGGTTCGGTTCGGTTGGAAATTTGAGTTTGGTTTGGAAGTTCGGTTCGGTCGACTGAACAGACAGAGTTCGGTTCGAACTCCAAATTTCCGAACCGCGTTTGCCCATCCCTAATAAATGAACAAAAATAACAGAGATTAAATATAGGGTGCAGTCTTCCATCTCTTTTGTGCTAGAAGTTGAACTGGCTATTACCACTAGCACAAGTTCCATTGAAGTAAATGGGACTCACAGTGAAACTATAATCTAACACCAGCCCTAAACAGCTGAAGAACTGCAGTGCCTGACAGGAGAAATTAGAGTGGGAACAACATCCCCCCCTACCACGCCCCGCAGCACACACACATCTGAGTAATGGTTTGGAAAAGGTAGCTGAAATGTGCCAAATAATTTGGCTTGACACGAATTGCAACATAAAGCTGCTGATTCTGAACTCAGTTACACTAGCATTGTCATGCATCAATTTAATTACCATTAATCATCTTTACTGCACTTTCAGTGTTCAAACCAATTTACAATCCTTACCTAGTTCACTCAACCCTCTAAGGTGCGGCATTATTATTCCCATTCCATGGATGGGGAACTATGGCTAAGCAATGGTGACTTGCCCAGGGCCACCCAATGAATTTATGGTAAAGCTGAAAGAATTAGTAAATTTATTACTCATGAGTAATTCCCAAGCTCTTTGGTAGCCCTGTGAATACCTGATCAATACTTGCAATACGGAATGAGTCTTTGCATACCTGTTTTGGATTTTAAATGGTATGTGTGTCCACTAATTCTATAAATCAGCTGATAGAAAGAAACTTGAGCAGACAGAGGATGGAAGAAAGCCTGTGACCCAGGGCATAGATACCCCACAGCACATCTTCCAAGCTACACTAGAAGGGCACTTTTAATGCTCTACCAGCTCCTTCTATGACCAATATGCAATGACCATTTTCATGAGTGAAGTACATTGAAGGGGTAAATAATTAGTGCTGCTCCCGGGACCCTCGCCACCTCTTTTCCACCTTTGACTCCCTTCTTAACCCCCCCTGTCCTCCTCCATCTTCTCTCTCCGCTCAGCATCTTGTTCTCTTTTTCATCTCTAAAATTGACAAGATCCGCCTGGAAATCGCTTCCAAGTTCTCTCCCCCTACCACTCCCCCTACTCTCCCTCCTCCCCTCCCTTGAGGAAATCTCCTCGCTGCTCTCCTCCTCCACTTGCCCCCTGGACCTTTCCTTCCTGCATCCTGACCTCCATTGCTGCCCCTCCCCTCCTGAACATCATCAACCTCTCCCTCTCTACCAAGCCAAGAAAGTGTACCTGAGTTCTTGCATCCTCATGAATGTTGCATCCCTTGTCTCTCCCTCTGTTCCCCCTTCCCTGTCTCCCCTCCCCCTGTCTTTAGATTGTAAGCTCTCAGGCAGGGACAGTGTCTATCTTATTCACTGTAAAAGGCTAGGTACATAGCTGGTGTTATATAAAAGCTAATAATAATAATAATAATAAATAAGAAAGTTGGGGATTCAAATCTGCTATAAGCATAGATACCTTATGCAAACATTCATGAATCCGCCACAGAGAGGAAAAAAGACCCTCTGTTAGCATTTATGTTTTACAAAGTATATATGCGAATACAAGAAGCCACACTTGTATGTGAGTAATATGCCAACTCAGGGTGATTTCAGATGTTACGGGCACCCGATTCACCACAGTGGAGTCCCAGTGGTGGTGAACTGGCTAACCACCCCCCGTGGGCAAGAGAGGCTCCAAACAGACGTGACAAGAGCGGGGACCACGGCAGGGAATTGGACCAGCAGACCACGGCCCGGGGCAGCACAACAGACGTTACGCCGATCCTGGGTCATGGTCAAAGCACCCGGAAGGCACCAGGGCAGCTCGTCCTGGCTGCTGCTGCTGCTGCTGTCCCTCCACCACCTCCATGTGCAGCACGACCACTGCCTCCTCTGCCTGCACCTCCTCCACCTCCTCCTCCTCCTGCTGCTTTGCTCTCTTGCCCTCCGCTCTCCTCTCCCTTCCACCTCGCTCCATCCCCTGCTGCTGTGTGCCCTTTAAATCTCCCTCCCCGGCCTATGTTGTTGCTCATTGCCTGGCAGTGACGCTGCATACTTTGTCCCCAGCTGGGAATCATGTTGCTTGATTCCAGCCAGTGGTTGCAGTTCAGTCATTACTTTTTTTTTATTTCCTGGTGGGAATCGCTTTGACCACACTTTCAGAGATGATCCAGACCGGAGCACTAGAAGCATGGTTATTTGGGGGTATTTTTGGACATTACGTGATCATGGTCAACCACAGTGAATCCCCACATGGTGATCACGATCACAGAATGTCTGTTGGGGAAACGGAAGTTCCCCCCAGATGTTCACCCCCGTGAATCACGGGGGGGAATCACATTCACCATGCAAACGGTGGTCCCGCTGGGACCAGTGCCGTTTGCGTGGTGAATGTGATTTCCCCCCTCCCCCCCGTGGGGACCGTGGGTATTTTCAGACGTTACGTGGTCAGTGTCAACCACAGTCAATTCCCTGTGGTGGCTTGGACCACGTAACATCTGTTGGGGGGAACGGATGTTCCCCCAGATGTTACCACAATGGGGAATCACATTCACCATGTGAGCGGCCACAGCAGCGGGACCAGAGGCCGTCACGTGGTGAAGGCGATTCCCTGCTGTGGTGACCCCCGCCATCATGTCTGGACGGTGGCCACGGCACAGAATCCCCGCAGGGGATTCTGTCCCGTGGCCATAGTGGGTGAGCACTATGGCGGCATTGGCCGCGGCGGCCTCCCATCTCCCAGAGGGTGGGGAGCATGGAGGGGGCAGGGCCATGCGGCCACACGTTGTGCTTCATGGCCCCTCCCCCTCCCTGATTCCCCACCGGAATCACCCAGCACGTCTGTTAGGGCGTTACGGGTCATCCCAGCAGGGGATGAATTCATTGATTTCGTGACAGGGTCAATCGGCCCCATCACATCTGAAAACACCCCATATCATCTGTCCCCAGACCACGGCCTAGAATCTGCGGCAGGATTCCGGGCTGTGGTCAATGTGGGCGGGCGCTGCGGCCGCATTGGCCACGGCGCCCACCCGTCTCCTGGAGGGCGGGCGGCTGGGGAAGCATGGGGTTGGGGCTTTGTGGCCACATGTTGCACCATGCAGCCCCCCCAAATTCCCCACCGGGATCGGCCACCGCGTCTGTTGACCTGTTACGCGGTGGCCCCGGTGGGGAATCAAAGGGGTGATTTTGTGCCGGGGCAAATTGGCCCCATCACATCTGAAAATACCCTTTGACCTCTGGTGGGGATTGACTGTGATGAACATCTGGCACCCGCAAAACAGACGTTCAGGGCACTTTGGCCCCACTGCGGGATTGACCATGGTTCACTGTGGTTGACTGTGATCTCATAACGTCTGAAAATACCCTCAGTCTCCATGACTGAAATAATAATAATAATAATAATAATAATAATAATAGACAACTGCTGATATAGTTGTGCAAAGGATATTGGAAAGTCATAGGTGTAAGTCTAGAGCAAGCCAGAGAGAGCGTGGTACTTGCTACAGCAAGTAAAGGTGTGGTATCTATCTAGACATCAGAGAATCCAACACCCTAGAGGACAAGCTTACATTATTGTTTCCCAAAGCAAAGCTAAAATGCAAGAAGTCGCACCTTCATTTTAGCAGATGGACCAGATTTAACCCCTAATTTATCATTCCTATGTGCCCTGTTCTATCACCAGAGCCATAGGAGAAAGGGTTTGCTGTGGTGTTTTGTTCAGCCAGCAGGAAAGGGACACTGCATACTACCTAACAAGATAGATAGCTGCTTTTAAGGTTGTTATTGATGCATTTGCAGTGTGGCTGAGTAACTATACTTTGTGGTGGTTGTGGCAGGGGTCATGGGTTCTATATTGCATGGTGTTTCTTTTCTATTATCTTTTTTTAGCAAAATGAAGACTCAGCTGGTCCTCACAATCTGCTTTGGCATGGAGAGAGGCATTGCATATTGGTCATATAAAGAGCTTACACTAGGGCCCTTCTAGTGTAGCTTGACAGCTCCGCTTTCAGGCATTTCTGCCCAACAGGCAGTTAAAACCGCAATTAAAATTTGTACCTACTCATGTATGAATGACTCTCGCACATGCTATGTGGAAACTTCTGCATCTTAGAGCACCTGCACACATTACACTATTTCACATTCTTTTCTATCTTACAGGAGATATAACAACATGTGCATGTAGCTTTTCTCATTCATTATGAAAATTTCCAAGATTTTCATCAGGAATGTCAGGGTCGTGAAATCCTTCCCTGTCAGTAATGCGAGTTCTGTATCATGTTAAATTGGAATGCATGCATGCAGTGAATTTAAAGTTAATTTAACTAATGATGAAATTTGAACATGTAGAGGCTTATGTTATCTGTGATGCCCAGCCCTCCCATGTCATGGAGATATTTATCATAGAGAAGGAAATTGCAAAGGACCAAGGGATACTCAGGGTGGAGGAAGAACCTGATGTTTCAAATTATAAAGGGTATTTTCAGACATGACTGGGTTCTATTCGCTCCATCACAGAAACACCCTATGGATTCCCCGTCGGGGCCAACACATAATGGCCAACAGATGTGCTGGCCGATCCTGGTGGGGAATCGGGCGGCTGCATGGCTGAACGTGCGCCCGCACAACCCCGCCCCCCACGCTCCCCCAGAAGCCCACCCTCCCGGAGACGGGTGGGCGCTGTGGCCAATATGGCCACTGTGCCCACCCGCCCCTGGGAAATTGACCACAGTCCGGAAAAGGTGGCGAGCACGGCCGCTGATTCTAGGCCGTAGTCAGCAGCCAGACGTGACGATGCTCAACCACTGTGAATTCCCCATGGTTGAGCGTGTCAACATCATGTCTGGTCAGTGTTACACTGGGTGGTCACCCCCGTGAATCACGGGGAGGGGGAATCAGTTTAACCACGCTTCCGTTCCTCCTTCGGGGAAGAGGGACAGAAGCGTGGTCAAACTGATTCCCCTCCATGATTCACGTGGGTGAACATCTGGCGTAACAATGACCAGACATTATGGGATCACGTTCACCATGTGGGTATTCACCATGGTTGAGCGTGATCTCGTAACGTCTGAAAATACCCAAAGTTACACAAAAAGATACTTGGGTGTAGGGGGAGTGAGGGAAACCAGATGTCACATTATGAATTTTCCTAGGAAATTTAGTAACGTGTGCATGAATCTTTTAAATTTAATAATGGATCTCTTAAGGTCACATGGCTTTGTGCTGCCCCCCCCAAAGAACAGAATGAAAATAACATGGGCATGTGGCCCAGTAGCAATCTTCTGTGATTGCTGTCTTTGTGTGAGATATAATCTCATGTGAAAATCGGCACGCGTACAAACTATCTTAATCCGGTTTCTGGAACCCCAATATTGAGGGTTCCAGAGAGCGCATTCCCTAACTTGTGTGATAAAGATGGAGATTAACATCTAAATGCCACTCAAGCAAGATCGTGTTTGTTCCAATTGCCATTGAAAACATTCACGTTCGATTCATGACATTCAAAACATTCCATTCATCCTCCAGTGAATTGAATCCAATTGAATCCAACTGAATTGATTCCAATTGCTCTGATCGCCACGTACCACAGAACTTTTTTTCATGCGCGATGGAGGCATGTGTGAACAACACTTTTACATATGCTGAGGAGTCCTTGTAATTGCAGGAGCTTGCTGTACCCAGCAAATTTCATGTATCTCTAAAATGCCCTGATTAATAGACTGCTTTTAGATGTTCACAGTGCACACACAGTATAAAATCGCACTGCATGTAAAAATCCCGCTGGCAGGGTTTAAACACGACATTTCATGTGTTAAAGCCAGTCGCACGTTCTATTAAAACTGCTCATTAACTACCTCGATGTTGAGGTATATAGATTAGATAGATATAGATTATAGATATAGATAATATAGATAGAGATTAGATAGATATAGCCTATAGTTTTTTCTTTCCCCTTTCCCTGTCTGTCTCCCCCTGTCGACAGACAGACAGACAGATAGATACTAGGCTTTTTTATTATATATATATATATATATAATTTTATATATATATATATATATATATATATATATATATATATATATATATATTAGTGTTATAAGATAGGAATAGGATAGGTAGATACTTAGATACTTAGATAGAACACGTAGTAGATATAGGTTTATTGCTATAAATACTTAGATAGGAATATATTGCATATAGTATAGGTTATTAGGTGTAGGTCGAGGTTAGACAAACATATTACTAATTTTTCATATTGTCATTGTACATTACTACTACATTATAATGAGAAAGGGAGGAAGGAGTTCAACTTCTGAGACGTTTGGGATAGGTGTCTGCTGGAACTTCTGCCACTGGTAGCAGCCCAAAATGGAAATGAAACCGAAAACAAAATCTTCATTATTGCTCAAAATCGATACCAGTACCAATGACACTGATAACAAAAAACAAATTTTTGTTAATAACGATAACAAAAATAAGTTTTTAATAACGAAAAACAAAAACAAAAAATGACATAAGACCTTGGCGCACACTTGGTGCTAATACGGTCTCTAAGGCTCTCCTGATTTGTTTGTTTATTTCTTCCTTGTGCTGGCCACTAGCCATGAAAAGTAAACACCAATGCATGAAATAAAATATATCAAGGAAATATTCCAGGACATTTTTCATTTCATTTCATTTCATTTCATTTTTAATTTATATCCCGCACTCTCCAATTCAAGAATGACTTGAGGCGGCTCACATATAGTTATCATAATACATAAAAATACATAATAAGCATAATACAGCAGCATAAAATCATTACAATTTCAACATGACCACCCCCCAAAACATCAACCCTATGTTGAATAGATTAGAACAATAGAATACAACCCTCCCAACAACAGCTAATATATCATCCTTCAATCCAGTAGTCCTCTGATAAATACATGCAGGCAATATCAGAGGCCCTGCCATACCACTTCCCACCTCCACCCTGCTGCCACCAGGGAGAGGTTCCTTCTCCACCTCAACCCCTCCGCTCTCCCCAGGGGGGAGAGCCCTCTCCTAAACAAAAACTCCCCTTCTATCCAAATACTAATTACTTCTGTCCAAATACTAATTAATGTCACAATACTACGTATTGTGACATAAATACAGTACATATAAAAACATATAAAATGATTTAAAATAGTCTTAGTGAATCTTCCACTTAGTACCAGATCCTTATAAACATCAAAGAAAAAACTAAATATTAAGCGTAAAGAATATATATATATATACACACACACACACACACACACACACTTTAATCCATGTTTTATGTCATCCCGTTAAAGGCAGATTTTTTTGCGTATAAGCCTTACCCAAAGGGCAAAGCGAGCTACAACTTCCGAATTTAAGTGCTTTCTATCAGAAAGACAAAAAATTAACAAGCCCAGTGAGGACAAAGCCTGAGAAGGGTTAATCCTATACCACATTTTGGCTCTTGCAAGAGAAGAGAATGGACAGAATAGTAAATAATGGGCAAGGTCCTCTACCACATTTTCCCCACAGGGGCATTTCCTTTCATTATAAGGTATTCCATTATATCTGCCTAGAGATATTGCTGATTCAAACGTTTGCATCCGGAGATCTGTAAAGGCTCTCCTGAGACCAAGATCTTTCATTTCATTTAAATATTTGCAGCCATTCCTAGGTGGTAGTATATAACTATAACAGGGTGAGGTACAGACTATCCTTGCTTGACTTCTTAAAGTTTGTATATCTATGTCCCACAGTCTATCCTTCAGCAATTTAGCACCAATCTTCACAGAAAATTGTAATAGAAAGTGTATAGGGAGGCTCTCCTGATTTCGGCAAGTGAGCTGCTAAGGCAACTAGTGATTCAGTTTCAATTCAATTTTATTATAACCGTGTGTAGCCAACCGGCTATTACCCAAACAAAATGTTCCAATACACAATACAATCAGTAAAAAACAAAAAACAAAATTTCAAATTAATATCAATTGGTTACAACAGTTTATACAATTTGTACTCCTTTCACAGCAATAGGACTACGGCCGCTTTTAGCCGAGACATATTTGCGCATGATTGGTGAAAAATGTGCATCTTTTAATGCTCGTTTAAACACCTAAACCGTTTTAAATGCGCATTTGCCATGATCGTGTTAAAGCCAAAACCGTTTTGAATGTGGTTTTTAAATAATGCGCATTCTTTAAAACCAGTTTTGAGCCCCTTTGATGATTGGGGGATGCCAAAACCAGTTTTTTAAAATGTGCAAAAAATGTACATTATTTAAAAATCACATTCAAAACAGTTTGGGCTTTTACAAGATCATGGCAAATGCGCATTTAAAACGGTTTAGGTGTTTAAATGAGCATTAAAACACTCGCATTTTTCACCAATCATGCACAAATTTGTCTCGTCTAAAAGCGGCCTAAGTATTTGATAGTTCAAAAAATGTTCCCTAATTATAAAGGCCTTCTATAANAGGATGGGCAAACAGAACAGAGTTCGGAAATTCAGTTCAGTTCGGTTTGAAATTCGAGTTCGGAAATTCGGTTCGGTTCGGTTGGAAATTTGAGTTTGGTTTGGAAGTTCGGTTCGGTCGACTGAACAGACAGAGTTCGGTTCGAACTCCAAATTTCCTAACCGCGTTTGCCCATCCCTAATAAATGAACAAAAATAACAGAGATTAAATATAGGGTGCAGTCTTCCATCTCTTTTGTGCTAGAAGTTGAACTGTCTATTACCACTAGCACAAGTTCCATTGAAGTAAATGGGACTCACAGTGAAACTATAATCTAACACCAGCCCTAAACAGCTGAAGAACTGCAGTGCCTGACAGGAGAAATTAGAGTGGGAACAACATCCCCCCCTACCACGCCCCGCAGCACACACACATCTGAGTAATGGTTTGGAAAAGGTAGCTGAAATGTGCCAAATAATTTGGCTTGACACGAATTGCAACATAAAGCTGCTGATTCTGAACTCAGTTACACTAGCATTGTCATGCATCAATTTAATTACCATTAATCATCTTTACTGCACTTTCAGTGTTCAAACCAATTTACAATCCTTACCTAGTTCACTCAACCCTCTAAGGTGCGGCATTATTATTCCCATTCCATGGATGGGGAACTATGGCTAAGCAATGGTGACTTGCCCAGGGCCACCCAATGAATTTATGGTAAAGCTGAAAGAATTAGTAAATTTATTACTCATGAGTAATTCCCAAGCTCTTTGGTAGCCCTGTGAATACCTGATCAATACTTGCAATACGGAATGAGTCTTTGCATACCTGTTTTGGATTTTAAATGGTATGTGTGTCCACTAATTCTATAAATCAGCTGATAGAAAGAAACTTGAGCAGACAGAGGATGGAAGAAAGCCTGTGACCCAGGGCATAGATACCCCACAGCACATCTTCCAAGCTACACTAGAAGGGCACTTTTAATGCTCTACCAGCTCCTTCTATGACCAATATGCAATGACCATTTTCATGAGTGAAGTACATTGAAGGGGTAAATAATTAGTGCTGCTCCCGGGACCCTCGCCACCTCTTTTCCACCTTTGACTCCCTTCTTAACCCCCCCTGTCCTCCTCCATCTTCTCTCTCCGCTCAGCATCTTGTTCTCTTTTTCATCTCTAAAATTGACAAGATCCGCCTGGAAATCGCTTCCAAGTTCTCTCCCCCTACCACTCCCCCTACTCTCCCTCCTCCCCTCCCTTGAGGAAATCTCCTCGCTGCTCTCCTCCTCCACTTGCCCCCTGGACCTTTCCTTCCTGCATCCTGACCTCCATTGCTGCCCCTCCCCTCCTGAACATCATCAACCTCTCCCTCTCTACCAAGCCAAGAAAGTGTACCTGAGTTCTTGCATCCTCATGAATGTTGCATCCCTTGTCTCTCCCTCTGTTCCCCCTTCCCTGTCTCCCCTCCCCCTGTCTTTAGATTGTAAGCTCTCAGGCAGGGACAGTGTCTATCTTATTCACTGTAAAAGGCTAGGTACATAGCTGGTGTTATATAAAAGCTAATAATAATAATAATAATAAATAAGAAAGTTGGGGATTCAAATCTGCTATAAGCATAGATACCTTATGCAAACATTCATGAATCCGCCACAGAGAGGAAAAAAGACCCTCTGTTAGCATTTATGTTTTACAAAGTATATATGCGAATACAAGAAGCCACACTTGTATGTGAGTAATATGCCAACTCAGGGTGATTTCAGATGTTACGGGCACCCGATTCACCACAGTGGAGTCCCAGTGGTGGTGAACTGGCTAACCACCCCCCGTGGGCAAGAGAGGCTCCAAACAGACGTGACAAGAGCGGGGACCACGGCAGGGAATTGGACCAGCAGACCACGGCCCGGGGCAGCACAACAGACGTTACGCCGATCCTGGGTCATGGTCAAAGCACCCGGAAGGCACCAGGGCAGCTCGTCCTGGCTGCTGCTGCTGCTGCTGTCCCTCCACCACCTCCATGTGCAGCACGACCACTGCCTCCTCTGCCTGCACCTCCTCCACCTCCTCCTCCTCCTGCTGCTTTGCTCTCTTGCCCTCCGCTCTCCTCTCCCTTCCACCTCGCTCCATCCCCTGCTGCTGTGTGCCCTTTAAATCTCCCTCCCCGGCCTATGTTGTTGCTCATTGCCTGGCAGTGACGCTGCATACTTTGTCCCCAGCTGGGAATCATGTTGCTTGATTCCAGCCAGTGGTTGCAGTTCAGTCATTACTTTTTTTTTATTTCCTGGTGGGAATCGCTTTGACCACACTTTCAGAGATGATCCAGACCGGAGCACTAGAAGCATGGTTATTTGGGGGTATTTTTGGACATTACGTGATCATGGTCAACCACAGTGAATCCCCACATGGTGATCACGATCACAGAATGTCTGTTGGGGAAACGGAAGTTCCCCCCAGATGTTCACCCCCGTGAATCACGGGGGGGAATCACATTCACCATGCAAACGGTGGTCCCGCTGGGACCAGTGCCGTTTGCGTGGTGAATGTGATTTCCCCCCTCCCCCCCGTGGGGACCGTGGGTATTTTCAGACGTTACGTGGTCAGTGTCAACCACAGTCAATTCCCTGTGGTGGCTTGGACCACGTAACATCTGTTGGGGGGAACGGATGTTCCCCCAGATGTTACCACAATGGGGAATCACATTCACCATGTGAGCGGCCACAGCAGCGGGACCAGAGGCCGTCACGTGGTGAAGGCGATTCCCTGCTGTGGTGACCCCCGCCATCATGTCTGGACGGTGGCCACGGCACAGAATCCCCGCAGGGGATTCTGTCCCGTGGCCATAGTGGGTGAGCACTATGGCGGCATTGGCCGCGGCGGCCTCCCATCTCCCAGAGGGTGGGGAGCATGGAGGGGGCAGGGCCATGCGGCCACACGTTGTGCTTCATGGCCCCTCCCCCTCCCTGATTCCCCACCGGAATCACCCAGCACGTCTGTTAGGGCGTTACGGGTCATCCCAGCAGGGGATGAATTCATTGATTTCGTGACAGGGTCAATCGGCCCCATCACATCTGAAAACACCCCATATCATCTGTCCCCAGACCACGGCCTAGAATCTGCGGCAGGATTCCGGGCTGTGGTCAATGTGGGCGGGCGCTGCGGCCGCATTGGCCACGGCGCCCACCCGTCTCCTGGAGGGCGGGCGGCTGGGGAAGCATGGGGTTGGGGCTTTGTGGCCACATGTTGCACCATGCAGCCCCCCCAAATTCCCCACCGGGATCGGCCACCGCGTCTGTTGACCTGTTACGCGGTGGCCCCGGTGGGGAATCAAAGGGGTGATTTTGTGCCGGGGCAAATTGGCCCCATCACATCTGAAAATACCCTTTGACCTCTGGTGGGGATTGACTGTGATGAACATCTGGCACCCGCAAAACAGACGTTCAGGGCACTTTGGCCCCACTGCGGGATTGACCATGGTTCACTGTGGTTGACTGTGATCTCATAACGTCTGAAAATACCCTCAGTCTCCATGACTGAAATAATAATAATAATAATAATAATAATAATAATAGACAACTGCTGATATAGTTGTGCAAAGGATATTGGAAAGTCATAGGTGTAAGTCTAGAGCAAGCCAGAGAGAGCGTGGTACTTGCTACAGCAAGTAAAGGTGTGGTATCTATCTAGACATCAGAGAATCCAACACCCTAGAGGACAAGCTTACATTATTGTTTCCCAAAGCAAAGCTAAAATGCA
>QEPC01003681.1:1378002-1407103 GCA_003113815.1 Sphenodon punctatus
GGGTGGGGAGGGAGGGAGGGAAAGGGGGAGGTATGGGATAGGCCTGGGCGGATGGCCTATAGGCTGGGGTCAGGTAAGGGCTGACGGAGGGGGGGGAGTTGTCTATAGGGGTTGTTATGGGTCAGGGAAGGTATGGTCCAAGGAGATGGATGACCCGCACCCCCCGGGTGCTTGGTGCATGTGAGGGTCACCCCCCCCACCGAGCGTGAGGGAGGAGCAGGGTCTAGGGTCCACCAGTGCGGGATTGATTCTGTTAAATGCGAGGTCCATAGTAAACAAGCCCCCGATGATTCATGATTTGATCATGGAAGAGGCAACGGACCTTGCATGTATAACGGAGACATGGTTGGACGATGATGCAGGACCAACGTTAGCTGCTCTCGTGTATGCCGTGCAGCATCAACCTCACACAGGGGGCCGCGGCAGTGGTGTGGCTATTATTTTTAGAGAGGAATGGCCCATTAGGAGATATCCTGTTCAGGAGATTCCAGGAATAGAGGCCCTCCATGTGGTGTTTGATTTGGCTGGGGGTTACCTGGGGGTGCTGCTGGTGTACCAGGCCCCTTCCTGCCCGACTGCATCCCTTGCTGCTCTAGCGGAACTGGCCTCGGAGGTGGTGCTGGGCTCCCCTAGGACCTTGGTTCTGGGGGACTTCAATGCCCATGCCAATGCGGGCCTTGCAGGAGTGGAGCGGGAGTTCATGGCCGCCATGGCAACCATGGACTTGCCCCAAATTGTCAACTTCCCAACCCACGTGGAGGGACATACCCTCGACCTTGTCTTCTGTTCAGGCCTGGAAGCGGGTGATCCATTATTGGGGGATGTCAGGATGACACCATTGTCATGGATGGACCATTATCTCCTACAGGCCTGTCTCCCAGCACACCACCTCCAGAAGGGGATGGAACCAATTAGGTTGGTCTGCCCCCGGAGACTGATGGAACTGCAGAGGTTCCAGGAGGCCCTGGGGGAGGTATCCCTAGTCTCTGACAGCTACAATGTCAATGAGCTGGTCCAGTTTTGGAACACCTTGATGGAGGCGGCCATCGACAGGGTGGCTCCGAAATGTCCCCTGCCTCCTCTTTGTCACCGCAGGGCCCCGTGGTTTACCATGGGGCTGCGGGGTATGAAGCAGGCAGGTAGGAGACTAGAGCGATGCTGACGTCAGACTTGCTCTGAATCCGACCATCTTCTCCATAGGGACCATTTGAGGTCCTATGTTGAGGCTGTGAGGACAGTGAAGAAGGAATTCTTTGCTGCTCTCATAGTGTCTTCGAAGTCATGCCCGGTGGAGCTATTTTGGGTGGTTCGGGGGCTGGTTAGTCTGGCCTCCCTCCACCTGGATGGGGACTTGTCCCAGGCCTGCTGTGAGCAATTTGTCACCTACTTCTCAGACAAGATTGCTCGGATCCAGAGCGACTTCGACATCAGATTGAAGGCATTAAGTGAGGAGTGTGAGGTTGTAGAGGCCCCGTCTGGTCCATCTTCTTGAGTTGAGTTTCAGGAAGTGACGCCAGCCAATGCGGTGGATGTCCTAGGGTCTGTTAGGGCCACCAGTTGTCAACTCGATCCGTGTCCATCCTGGTTGGTGAAAGCCTCCAGGGAGACGTTGATGACAGTGCTTGCGAGGGTTATCAATGTGTCGCTTCAGCAGGGTAGATTGGCACCCAGCCTTAAGCAGGCTGTGGTGTGTCCCCTCCTGAAGAAGCCATCTTTAAACGTAGATGCGCTCGCCAGCTGTCTCTAACCTTCCCTTTTTAGAGAAGGTTATTGAACGGGCGGTGGCACTGCAGCTCTAGCTGCATCTTGATAGCATTGGTTTCCTTGACCCTTTTCAATCTGGGTTCCGCCCCGGCTATGGTACTGAGACGGCGTTGGTGGCTTTGGCTGACGATCTCCACCGGGAGATGGATGCAGGCCGTTCGACATTTTTGGTTCTGCTAGATCTCTCAGCCACTTTTGATACCGTGGACCATGGGCTGCTGTTGAGACAGCTGCAAGATCTGAGGGGCCTGGATGGGACCGTTCTTGGATGGTTCCACTCATTCCTCTCAGATAGAAGCCAGCGGGTGGTCCTGGGAGCTGAAACATCTAGCCCCCAGACCTTGACCTATGTCAGGGTTCCATTCTGTCTCCACTGTTATTTAATGTGTATATGCAGCCCCTGGGGGAGATCGTGAGATGGTTCAGGGTGTGTTGTCACCAGTATGCTGACGACACACAGCTGTACCTCTCTTTTTCAACGGACCCAGGTCCTGCTGTCTCGGTACTTTCCCAGTGTCTGGAGGCCGTGGCAGATTGGATGAGGCAGAGAAGAATGAAGCTGAATCCAGACAAGACGGAGTTCATGGTAGTGGAGAGGGCGAAGGGGGTGTCGGCTCCCCCTATTTGGGGGGGGGGTCTGCTCTCTGGTTGCCCAGCAGGTTCTGAGTCTTGGGGTTATTTTGGATGCGGACTTCTTCCTGGATCTGCAGGTGGAGGCGGTGGCTAAAGCCGCCTTCCTCCAGCTGTATCTGGTGCGGAGGCTGCGCCCTTACATCTCCAGACCCGACCTGGCCACTCTCATCCATGCCTTCGTTACCTCGAGGCTCGACTACTGCAACGCGCTCTACATGGGGCTTCCTTTCATATTGTTTCGGAGGCTGCAACTGGTGCAGAATGTGGCAGCCCGTCTCCACACCAGTGCTCCACTCTCTGCACTGGCTGCCTATAGCGTACCAAGTCAAGTTCAGGGTATACAAAGCTCTATATGGTATTGGCTGCTCTTATCTCGGGGACCGCCTTGCCTTCCGTGACTGAGGACAAACCCTCCAATCCACTGGGGGTGCCCATCTGGAGGTCACCCGTGTAAGGCAGGGGGCCACCATGGAGAGGGTGTTCTCGGTGATTGGGCCACGGTTGTGGAACTCCCTACCAAAGGAAGCCCGCCTGGTCCCAGGTTTGCTTGCCTTTTGGCGGGCATGCAAGACGTGGCTGTTCAACCAGGCCTTTGAAGGGGAGGGGGGAGGTAGGGGTAAATGGGGGAGATGGGTGGGGTAGGGGATTTGGGCGAATTGGAGGGTAGGGTTAGGGTTGGGTTTTTTAAAATTATTTTAAAATTGATGTTGGTTTTAATGTATTTTATTGTTTTATTGTATTGTTAGCCGCCCCGAGATGCCATGGGCATGAGGGGGTGGCATAGGAATGTTAAGAAATAAATAAAATAAAATAAATTATGAGATTTACAGTTTTATTCTCTGTCCATTTACAAATAATTCCTACCTTTCTGTTTACTTTTTTGGCGGCCGCCGCACACTGAGCTGAGGATTTCAATGTATTCTCCACAACGGGCACAATCCTTTGCCATGCATGTGCCACTTGCCCATGCAGCACATGCAGGATGCATGTGCAATGCACACATGCAGAGAATGCACACATACAGGACAGATGAGTGCAGTAAGCATGCAACCCAGGGCTGCCCCAAACTCCTCCATCCATGCACCCCACCTACTCCATTGCCTGCTCCACGCACTGCACCTGTGCATGGGTGCAGGGGTTCAGGCCAGCCTGGGTTGCGCACTTGCGCCACGAACCTGTCCTGTGTGCGCATGCACCATGTGTGCGTGTACTGCGCAGGCAGGCAGCATGCACACAGCATAGGATTATGCCTTATGACTCCAAGGTCCTTGTCCTGACTGGTAACTCCTAATTTACAACCCAGCATTGCGTACATAAAGTTTGGATTTTTTTCCCCCTACGTGAATCACTTTCCACTTGCCACATTAAATTTCATCTGTGAGTTAGATGTCCAGTCTCTTAAGATCCCCCTGCAATTCTTCACAGTTTGCTCGTGTTTTAACTACCTTGAATAACTTGGTGTTGTCTGCAAATTTGATCACCTCACTCCTTACACCCCTTTTCAGATTATTAATGAATACATTAATTATTCCAGATTAATTAATGAATACATTAAATAACACCAGTCCCAGTACAGATCCCTGGGGCACTCCGCTATTTACTTCTCTCCATTGTGAAAACTGACCATTTAGTCCTACTCTTTGCTTCCTATCCTTTAGCCAGTTACCAGTCCACAATAGGACACTCTCCTATCCCATGACTTTTTAATTTCCTCAGGAGTCTCTCATGAGGAACCTTATCAAACACTTTCTGAAAATCCAGATACACTATATCATCCGGCTCCCCCTTATCAACATGTTGACTCTTCCCCATTAAGCCATGTTTATTGATTGATTGATTGATTGATTTCTTGGCATTTCTATGCCGCCCCCTCATGCCCACGGCATCTCGGGGCGACTAACAATACAATAAAACAATAAAATACATTAAAAACCGACATCAGTTTTAAAATAATTCTAAAAACCCAACCCTAACCCTACCCTCCAATTCCCCACCCCACCAATCTCCCCCATTTTCCCCTCCCTCCGGCCTGGGCGAACAGCCACGTCTTGCATGCCCGCCGAAAGGCGAGCAGACCCGGGACCAGGCAGGCTTCTTTCGGAAGGGAGTTCCACAACCGTGGCCCGACCACCGAGAACACCCTCTCCATGGTGGCCTCCCACCTTACATGGGGAACCTCCAGATAGGTGCCCCCAGTGGATCGGAGGGTCCGTCCTGAGTCACGGAAGGCGAGGCATTTCCCGAGATAAGAGGGACCGCCTCGCCGCATGTTTATCAATATGCCCGATGATTCTGTTTTTAATAATAGTTTCCACCATTTTGCACAGCACAGGCCTCAGACTCACTGGTCTGTAGTTTCCAGGATCACCTCTGGAGCCCTTTTTAAACATTGGAGTTACATTCACTATCCTCCAGTCCTCAGGTACAGTGGCAGATTTTAGCTATAGGTTACAAATTACCAGTAGTAGGTATAGGGATTTGCATGTCATTTTCGTTATTACACTAACGATAACAAAAATTATCATTTTTGTTTTTTCAATAATGAAAATGACAAATAATAATAATGGGGGCGGGAACAAAAGCAACTTTGTTTTTGAAATAATGGAAAAAAACTGAAAACTGTATTTCTAGCTGTATCTTTTTTGTTTCTTATTCAATTCTGATGAAACTTGGGGAGATTATACCCCCCAATGGAGGGCACTATGTGTATCATGCTTCAAAGGGATTTGATAAAGGGGACTGATTTTAGAATCAATTGAATGTTGTGATTTTATAAAAATCTCCATACACATTCCTGGATACAACTTCTTTATCTTTCATTTAATTTGCATGACACCTGGGATTACTATGTCCATCTACAGGTTTAACACTCCTGTCAAATTTCAGAAAGATTGGATAAAGTGTCCTGATGTTAGAAGCTATTAACTTGAAAATACATTTCCAATTGTAACATTTATATATTCCATCCTGTTTACATGACATTTGGCAGTAATGTATCACATACCTTCCCTGTCAATTCTACCAAACTACAGGACAATTTTATAAAGGGACCCAATTGTATAAGCAATTGAAGTTGTCCCTTTGAAGACCATTATTCAGATAATAGCAGCACATGCAGTGCCAGTCAGAAGCAGGATTCTGGCATGGCAGGGGGAGGGAGGCTGTAGGAGGGAGAACAGGGAGCAACCCAACAGACTGACAGACATATTCTCTAGTCAATTACTGCATCCTTCCAACTTTACAGGACCAATCTGTGGTGGCTTCGAGGCGGGCATAGAAGGGACATAACTGGGACTTTGGGGATACCATCCTAACAATAATGAGACATAGTTTACACATCCAGTGTGGGCAGTTATCATCACAATCACATCCAGCAGCATGGTGACAGAGGACATAAGAAAATCTCTATTGGCTCTTTCCTAAACAGATGCATCCAACATCTCAGTAACAAGTGGGAGAGAGATGTTGGGATGGTCGCAGCACAGAATGAGGAGATTTGGTTTATTTATTTATTTATTTAATACATTTATACCCTGCCTCTCCTGCTAACAGCTCGGTTGACATTCCTGCTGGCCAGCTGGCATCACAAACCGATCTTATACCATAGTGACATGTAAGAGAATCCCTGGCATAGGCTCATTCTCTGCATGTGGTGTTCAGGCATATAAAATTGGAACCCTTTATCACTTCTTTCTGATTTTTGGAAGAGATGATCCTGAAAGTGTGAGATACAGCTCTGACAAATTTAGTGTACACTGGTTGAAGTACAAAGATGTTAGAATCAGATGTAAATTTATAACTTAATTGCTTATAACAATGGGATAGTTTATCCAATTCTTCTGAAAGTTGGCATAAATAGTAATAATAAGAGGTGGGAGAAAACTGCCTAGTTTCATCCACATTAGATGAGAGACAAAGACGTTATAGCCATGAATGTATATGCAGATTTTTGGAAAATAACACAATTCAACTGCTTATACAATTGGATACCTTTATCCAATCTTTCTGGAATTTGTTAAACATAATGCCTTCTATTTGGGGTACAATCCCCACAAGTTGCATTTATAAAATATAATGGAAAACAAAAAAGTTACAGCCAAAAATGTGTTTTGCGTTGAAACCAATGGAAATCGAACGTGAAAACAAAAACAAAAATTCGACATTTTTATATTTATGAAAAAGAAAATGACAGATTTCAATAACGAAAACAAAACACAACATGCTTCCCTGATACACACCTCTAGTAGGTATGCAATATCATATTTGAATTCCTTCAGAAGTTTTGGGTGTATACCATCTGGTCCTGGTGATTTGTTACTATTTAGTTTGTCAGTTTGCTCTAGAACCTCTTCCAGATTCACGCTGATCTGTAACAGCTCTTCCAATTCATCACCTCCAACCTGGAGGGAGCTGGGGCATACTTTTCCCAGATGACAACCGGGGCAGGTGGGGGAGGGTACTGTGGGGCCGACAGAAGTTAAAAAAATATCAGGGCCCAGGGCAGTTGCCCTGGTGTGCCCTGTGGTAAGGCTGGCCCTGTTTAGCATTGGCATTTTTTTTAAATGGTTCCTTTTCTAAATTCTCTTTCCAAGCTTTCAAAATCATCGCTAAGCCAGCCTATCACCAGAACCTCCCTCCATGTCTAACTCTGTGCTTCAATCTCCAAACTGTTCTAAAGTAAAATGCAATTTGCTTTCATTTGAAATATTCCAGTTGAGAATATCAGCATTTCAGGTTTCAACAATCTGAACCTTGACAACAGGAGTCTCAACGTTTTCCCACTTCAAACTGTGTTGAAAGCAAGTTTTCCATCAAAAAGGGGTTTTGATGAAAAATAATAATCTATATGTATACATTATCATTCTTGTGAAAATCACAACATCTTCATATACGTGAAGTAACTAAATAACTAACATTGGTGTAAGGTATTATGACCTACCTTTTTCTAAAAAGCACTGAAAGATCATATGACTTCCCATGTTCACTCTGCAAGTCAGTGGCAGATCATAGACAAGAATTCAGCATCCCTAACTTCAGTCCCATATTCTAAATACTAAACCAGATTCACTCCCATTAAGGCAGTGTGCCACAAATCTAGTACTCAGAGCCTCTTTCTGCAGCACCCTAACTCCCTTCAACACACAGACAAACCAGGCAGAGCTGCTTGAGTTGAAATTTGAGTTTAACACAAACCATACTTGCTTTCCCTCTCTTTCATGCTGGCTGGGAGCGGGAAAGAGTGAGTCAGACTGAATTCATCTTCTCTTGGCCAGGTGGTGCGCCAGACTGGTGTCCCTTTCTCTCTGTCCTGAACAAAGTCACTGTGGTGGTTTGAGTAAAGAGAGGTCTGTTCTTCTTTTTGTTCCTCACATCCAGAAGAGAGAATGTTCCCCCCTCACCAAAAGTGAGTGGGAGAAGGACAAAGAGAGTGTGTCTGCCTGACTAGGAGTTGTGCAATAGCGATGAAAAGGAGGAGAATGTGTGTGGTAGGTGCGCACGCATGTGTTTGGGTAAGGGCCAGCCTTAGAGTTAGCAGGGCAAAGATAAAAGGCAAGACACCTGGTAGCCCTGGCCCCTACCTGTTCCTTCCCATGTTGGGGCTACCCTTTACAGGTCCCTAGAGATGGTCATGTTTGGGGCCCTGCTGGGAAGGGTGGGAGTCCCACACCCTGCCCTGGTGAAAATAGGGACCCACCGTGGCGGTCCTGGAAGGAGAGAAAATAGCAGGGCCTGCCCCAAGCCACTCTGTGGTAGGGTCAGCCAGGTCTGAGTCTCTGTGTGTGAAAGAGTGGAGGGCATTGCACTATGGGGAAAAAAAATGTGCAGCTGGCACACCAGCCGCACGTCCCGGGGGGGGGGGCACCTCCAACTGGGATATGTCAGGGAGCAGAATAAACATTTCCTTGGTCTGACTCAGAAGGGGAGGAGGGGCAAGGAGTGACATGAAGCCAGCTGGCCCCACCACATGCTTTGCCCCCCCCCATCATGATGGGAAGCTGTGGCTGCCAATAACAGGCAGTCATGGGTGGCAGCCATGGCAACCTCCACACACCAGGCTGGGTTGGTGTGGAAACAAATGTGCACACCTGGTTCAGCCCACTATGACCTGCCTGGGCAGTCCTTGGGCCTGGACTGTCGTTTTCCCCCATCTAGTGGCCTGGAAACAGATGTGCGGGGAGAGGTGCTGACCCAGATGAGCCACAGCAGAACTGGGCCCCCATCATGCTTATTAACACCCTGTGTTCAGAACATAGCTGGGCAATGCATATTACATCATGCCTTTACAAATTTTATAATAAATAAATAATAAAAATGTATCCAAACCACCCACACAGCCAGCACACCTTGGCCCTTTCATGCCTTAACCCCCTGGACTCCGCTGTCCTGCCTTTTTATGTCCTCTCATATCCTATACCCACCAGTTCCTTTCCAACATTCACAAATTTGCATATTTAAGTTTAAATTTATGCAGATCAATTGTCCCTTCCCCCATCCTGCCTCCTCATTGCTTTCCCCAATTTTATGCCCTGTGTTTGTTTTTAATTTGGCTCATCACAAAAAAGTAATCGAGCAGCGCCACATTAAGGGAGAGAGTAATGTTAAACCAACGTTGTTCATGGCAGCAACAGTGAAAATAATGTAACTATTTGTAAAGTATATAAGTCCATGCACACAACAGATATGGGAGTAGACAACGGGAAACTCAAGATGATGCATGGAAGATGCTACAGCGGACAGAGTAAGAAGCAAGGAATGGGCTTAAATTGCTGCAATGTAGATTTTTGTTAAATATTAGAAAAAAAATTTCTACCTGTAAGAATTGTTGGACAACAGAACTGGTTTCCTAGGGAGTCTGTGGAATCTCTTTTAGTGGATGTTTTCAAAAACTGGTTGGACTGCCTTGGAACAGGGGGTTGGAATAAACTGGGTCTCTTCTTCCAAGCCTTATGATGCTAGGACTTTAGCCTTTTCCCTCAAGTTAGTGTTTGCATTAATAAAGGGAAGACTGCTCCAACCCCCTAATAAAAAAAGGCTCTAGCCCCACAAAATAAAAAATAGTTTACTACACCTCTGATTTAGGATTATAGGTGAAGGTGCTGTCGTAGCATGAGTTTGGTTGGCTCAACATAATCCTTGGGGATTATTTGATTTTCAGGTGATTCAAGACTATGAGACCCACTTGTTTTCCTAGACTTGAGGAGGAGGAGGAGGATTGATGGAAGAGATAATTGAAAGAACAGGAAGACAAGTTGACTAATTATGCCTGGTGTTGAAAAAGGAAAGCGGGAAGCCTTTCTTTTTCTTTATCAAAATGTATGAATGCCTTGGTACTCTGGTTTTAATGCATATATAATTAGGATAAGCATGGTGTGTACACTGAGATGCCTCTCTAGATCACACTCTGACAACAAGCACACAATCAATACAATCTGATACCTATTTGGAAGTAATATTCTTGTTATTATCCTTCAAAATTCATTAAAGTCAGGCCCAGTGAATCAATAGTAATCCTCTATTATCAGATACAGAGTTTCAGAAAATCTTCTTAAAATGATGGACATTGTTTATTCCTTCCCTAGAGCTCCAGTCCTAAGATTCAACCAATGGATTTATCAATAGGTATTTTTTTGCATCGAGACTTAACTAATTTAATTATTACTAAATGTAATGGTGATGAAAGTCTTCAGCTAGGCAGATTTGGTATTTTTGTACAAATATTTATATGCACCGTAGTTGTGGGTTTCTTGTGCCCAAACGAGGACGAGTGACATTAATTCCTGGCTAGTTCACGAGCC
This sequence comes from Sphenodon punctatus, assembly GCA_003113815.1. Lineage (NCBI taxonomy): Eukaryota > Metazoa > Chordata > Lepidosauria > Sphenodontia > Sphenodontidae > Sphenodon > Sphenodon punctatus. The sequence goes on from QEPC01003681.1 coordinate 1,388,196, forward strand.
ATGTGAGACTATTGACCCAAGACTGAGGGCATTTTCAGATGGCTAAAGTTTGAAATAAGTACCGTATTTGAAATAAGTACGGTGTTTGTTAGTCTGCACTAACATAACAATGCCTTTTAAATGGACAATGTAGTGCGGACTAATGACACAAAAAATAATTGTAACCTACCAAACAAGACATTAGTGCAGACTATTTAAAGTAGTTGGGATTTTATAAGGACCGTACTTATCTCTTAGTACACACTAATAAGTGCCATTGACAGTGTTCAGATAGACAAACTAGTCCACACCAGATTCAGTTAGTGCGGACTAACTGTCGGTGTGAAAATGCCCTGATTCATGACAACTTGGGTGAGCTGCCTGCCCATAGCAGTGTTGGCTCTGATTCCATGAAGCACAGAGAGCAGAAAATTAGGTGACTGTCCCTGCACCCCAAATCCAGAGAGGTGTGCCTTTCCGCCTCCTACCTGTTTGTATCCCCATGAAATTTACACATTTTTTTACAATGGTAATTCTTACTTGCTCACCTGCTTTTTACAGAGGGAGCTTGTGTTCTCTTGGTTCTGATATCATTGCATCAGAAATGCATGGGATAAGAAGCAGGGGGAGGTTAAATAGGGTTTCTTTTATCAAAACAGCATTGAATATAAAATGCTCACTAATTACATTTCTATAGCCATCCTGCTGCTTTTTCAAATATTAGTATTAAAGACGTGGTAAGTCATCATTAATTTTTTCAGTGCTAGAAATGTTTACAAAATGACTCTTAAAACAAACTGCAGAAGTCAGCACTTCATTTAAAGGCATGGATTTATTTGTTTTTGACATGTTTACTTTTGAAACCTCTGCCTGGCCCCGGATCTCCCCTCTTTCCAAAGGCAGCATAAGACCTAGCTGTTCCACCAAGCTTTCAGTGAGGGAGGAGTGGGGAGGCGGGGGGAGGTTTTTTGCTTTGCTTGGGGTTATTTATTTATTGTTATTTTTATAGTGTTTTTATTAGAGATGTGCGAACGTGGTTCAGTGTTCGGTGTTCAGACTGAACTCGGCATGATCGGTGGACTGAACCGAACGTTCGAATGTCCGAACAGTTCAGAAAAGTATGGTAAAGTTCGGTTGAGTTCGGGCGGGAAAAACGGGGTAAACAAGCCCTGGGAGGAGGGGGGACAGCTCAGGAGCAGACTTCCTGGCGCCAGGGGTGGAGAGGCTTGGAATAAGCAGCCTGCCTGACCAATTCCAAGTCCTCTTTTCCTCTGCCTTGGCAGGCTGTAATTGGCCACAGGCTAGCCTGCACGGAGCCAATGGGGCTTGTGGAAAGGTGGGTTCAGCAAAGAAACAAAAGTCATTGCCCTCCCCCCTTCCAATGCTCCCAATGCCGCCTCTGCTGTCTGAGCCAAGGGTTCTGCCCCAGCAACCCAATGTCTGCTGCTGCTCCCAATGCTGCTCTGCTGTCTGAGCCAAGGGTTCTGTACCCGGGCAACCCAATGTCTGCTGCTGCTCCCAATGCCACCTCTGCTGTCTGAGCCAAGGGTTCTGACCCAGCAATTCAATGTCTGCACTCTGTTGCAGTAATTCCCTTCCCCTGTTTTTGGATTTATTTAGAGTAGGATTAGATCGAGTTAGGTTGCCTCTGGGCAATCCAGTGTCTGCTCCTGCTGTGCCAATGTTGTCTCTGGGCAATCCAAAGTCTGATCTTGCTGTGCCAATGCTGCCTCTGGGCAATCCAATATCTGTTCCTGCTGTGCCAATGTTACCAATGCTGCCTCTCTGGGCAATCCAATGTCTGATCCTGCTGTGCCAATGTTGCCTCTGGGCAATCTAATGTCTGCTCCTACTGTGCCAATGTTGGCAATGATGCCTCTGGGCAATCCAATGTCTGATCCTGCTGTGCTAATGTTGCCAATGATGCCTCTGGGCAAACCAAAGTCTGCTCCTGCTATGCCAATGTTGCCAATGCTGCCTCTGGGCAAACCAAAGTCTGCTCCTGCTGTGTCAATTCTGCCTCTGGGCAATCCAATGTCTGCTCCTGCTGTGCCAATGCTGCCGCTGGGAAAACCAAAGTCTGTTACTGGGTGGCCACGTGATTCACTACTGGGCAAGGCTTGCCCAATTGGCAAAATAGCTTCTTCAGATCCGATGAGTAGGATGCAAGCCTGCAATGCCTGGCTGAGCAGGGGTGCCAGCCACTCCAGCCCCAGGACCCACCATCAGGGTTCTGTGACCTTCATTCCGCTGCTCGCAGTGACCCATCATTCCACCTGTCTGCAAGTGTCCCAAACTCCCACCCATGCCAGCCAGCCTACAACGCCCGGCCAAGCAGGGGTGCCAGCCACCAAGCCCTGGCTGGGCCCCTGCCACTCCCCCACCCATACGAGCCAGCCTGGGGAGATCCACAGGAAGGGCCCAGCTCATGTCTCTTAGGACCGACTGACCCATGTTCAACACCTGCTATTCATATGGAACCCTTCTCCACTTCATCCTTCAAAGTGCTCGTTTGAGTATGATTGATTATTTCCTACTACCACCAAGATCACTGCTGCTCTGGCATGGCCTAGTGGCCTCTATCGCTCCCCCACCCATGCCATTCAAGCCAGCCTGCAACGCTGGCAAAGAGGGCAAGGAGATTTCCCACTCGAGCATTCAGGAACAAATTCCATTTAAATAGAAAAGGGGGGGTACAAAAATAGTCAATAACTCACTCCAACCTTCTCCAGAAGGACACGTGCATACATAAAGGGCAGGGACTGGGAGGGCTGTCCTTCCACTGCAGCCAGATGCTGCCACTCTAGCCCCAGAACCCACCCTCAGGGTTCAACTGCCAATGCCGCCTATGCTGTAGTGTCTGTGCCATGGGTTCTGTCCCCGGTAATCCAATGTCCAATTTTGCTGCCTCTGCTGTGTCATGAGTTCTGTGCCCTGGCAAACCAATGTCTGCTGGTGCTGCTGGTACTGCATGTCAGCCATTTGCTCCTCAATCTTGTAGACGGCCATAGCTTGGATGAGCGCGCCAGCAGGCGGGGGCTGTTTGAATATTACAGTGGGGCGGAATGGGAGATCACAGCTCACACACTCTTTGGGTTGAGACCATTCCTGGCTGTGACTCCAGCGTATCTGCCGCTCTGGATTCAGGGATCTGAACCCGACTCCCTTTAGATCACCGGAGGGCAACCGCGATGCTCTCCTGGCACTCAGTGGGCAGTGGGTTTCCCAGGGCTCACACCGGGTGGGGACATTTCCATTACAAAGGCCAGCCTAGCGTTCTTCCCCCTCCACCACGGTCCATGGTGGCTCTGTGTCAGAGGATGGGTGGGATAACGTGGACCCAGATCCCCGAGAGGGAGACAGGGGGCAGATGCCACACCACACTTGCTTCCTACACTTGACTCGCTCTCTCTTCAGTCTGGCACAAAGCACAACACAGTCTCTTGCACTCACCCACATGCTCCTTGCACTCACCCACACATGCCTCAGTCAGCGGGCATTTTCAGAACTCTCACTCTCCCAGCAGTTTATGTTCCTCCCAATCCATTGCCTTCCTACTACTACTACTTCATCCATTTCTTTCCACACATTTACCTCCATCGCTTCATTTGTTTAGATAAGATTAGATAGGTTTAAGTGTTATACCCAGCATCTAGAAGCAGCCACTCCAGCCCCAGGACACACCGTCAGGGTTCTGAGGCCATCATTCTGCTCATGGGGAGCCATCACATGGAACCCTTCTCCACTTCGGCCTTCAAAGTTGTCTAGGTAGCACACAATCATCCCGGTGAGGTTACCAGGTAGCACCTGTTGAACTTCATCAAGTTGACTAGAACCAGAAGGAACTTGAAAGATAAGCCAACATCCATCCACTGCAGAACAAACTCAGCCAGCTCTTCCTTCAGGTACGTGATGTATCTTCCATCATCTGCAAGGGCCTTGAAGATGGAATGGCACTCACCTATCTCTTAGGACCGACTGACACATGTTCAACTGCTGTTCACATTGAACCCTTCTCCACTTTGGCCTTCAAAGTTCTCCAGCCACTCCAGCCCCAGGACCCACCCTCAGGGTCCTGGGGCCTTCGTTACAGGCAGGGAGAGCTGTCGTTCCACTTGTCTGCAAGTGTCCCACATAAAGGCTAGCCAGCCTGCAATGCCCAGCCAAGTAGGGGTGCCAGCCACCGAGCCCTGGCTGGGCCTCTGCCGCAGCTCTGCTGATACCAGCCAGCCTGCAATACCCAGCCAAGCAGGGGTGCCAGAGTCTGAGCCCTAGCTGAGCATCTGCCGCTGCTCTGCCAATTCCAGCCAGCCTGCAATGTCCGGCTGAGTATGGGTGCCAACCACTGAACCCTGGCCAGGCCTCTGCTGCTGCTCCACCTGCAATGTCCATCCGAGCAGGGGTGCCAGCTACTCCAACCCCAGGACCCACCCTCAGCTTTCTGAAGCTGTCATTCCACTCAGAGGGAGCTGTCACATGGAACCCTTCTCCACTTCGGCCTTCAAAATTCTCCAGCCACTCCAGCCCCAGGACCAACCCTCAGGGTTCTGGGGCCATCATTCTGCTCACAGGAAGTTGTCATTCTACTGTATCAAGAAGCAGCCACTCCAACCCCAGAACCCACCCTCAAGGTTCTGGGGCCTACATTCCAGGAAGGGAGGGCTGTCCATTCACATCATCCAGAAGCAACAGGAGTGCTTCTGCTGCTGCTACTGCTCAGGCTTCTGGCAGAGATAGAACCCACCATCTGAAAGGGGTGGCTGCTGCCACTCCCATCATCCCCAGGGGTGTGCTGCTGCTTCTGCTGCCGCACACTCTCCAGACCCCTCTCTGCCTACCAGACCTTCTCCACCAGCTCACCCTTCCAGTGCCCATAGAGCTCCAGGATCTCCCATTCTGCCTCATAGTACCCTGGAGGTGTCCTGCTGTCCGTCACCAGTTGAATCTGATGCAAGGAGACTTTCTGCTCAAGAAGCCACTCGAGCATCAGGAACGTGGAGGAATTCCACTGGGTGGACACATCCTGCACCAGCTGGTGCACTGGGGAGCCTTTCTTGACCTTCTTCACCAGGAGGAGGTCACTGCCCATCACGCTCCAGTCAAAGGAACTGCCAGCCAGCTTCCTCCCCTGCTTGATCAGGTAGCTAAGGGGGCCTGCCCCAATCGCCTTCTCCCCCAGAGCATCGCTGAACACCAGGTGAAGGGAGGGATGCTGGTGAAGCCCCCTCGTGGACTTCCCTCAATATGTTGGCTGCTCAACACTTGGTAAATGGCATGCCTGGCGGTCAGGGGTGCCTTGATGTTCCGAGAAGTGTGGGGGCAGCAGCATCCATGACTTCCACCTGAAGCAGGGCCCACCTATACCCTGCTTCGGGACCCTTCCTGCCACTACCAAATGATGCCTCTGGGTCCTGCCACTGGTGCATTGTCAGTCACTGCCATGTAGGTGTGCTGCACATTCCAACGAGTCGACCACAGGTCGGTGGTGAAGTGGACGGTGGCAACCCCAGCCCCTGCCAGCTGCTCCCTCAGCCACTCCTTTAAAGCCCGGTACAGGGCTGGCACCACCTGCCAACTCAGGGTGGTGCTGTCAGGCTTCCAGTTCTGCTCACTCTATGCTGTGCTGGGTTCAGTCACCATCAGGGCCGGGTGTTTCAGGCTGCCAGGCATCGACGGAGCAGTGTCAGAGGCCTGTCCAGGACTCGGTGGCTACCACCCCTGCTTGGCCACGCATTGCTGGCTGCCAGGCATCAGTGGTAGCCTGAGTCAGGGTGGTGTGCAAGGGCAGCTTAAACTGGAGGTCCAGGAAGCCAATCAGGTGCCTAAAGCCCATGTCCCTGACCGTCGAGAAGGGCTGCCCATCCAATGCAATCCTTTCCCCCAACATGTGCGTGGTTTTTAGTTGAATGACAGCTTCGTCCCCAGTGCTTATGAACTTGGCAGCTGCCCCACCCCAGACCCTCCATGGTTCACTGACGCTGCTTCTGCTGCTCCCCCCTAGCAGCAATACAGCTTCTGCTGCTATTGGCAGCTGTTAGAGCAGGATGCTTGCCTGCTGATGGAGGACGACGACTGGACGCTGCGGCTGGGAACCCATGAGCATCCACTGCCCCTGCCTGCCCGCTTAGCAGCACATTGCTGTGGCATGATTTGAGGTGCCTCGTCATGGCAGTTGTGCCAAGGTTGGTGAGCACCTGCCCGTGCTTCACCACCTTCTGGCACCAACTTAAAATGCACCCAGACGGAGGATTCTTTGCCCCCTCCTGCCTTTTGGCCTACACCGGGTGACAGACGCACTGCTCACAGCCCTGCTGGGAGGGGAAGAACAGCACCAGACATCTCCTCCTCAGGACTATTGTCTACCTCGCTGTCCCCGATCACAGTAATGTCCTGCGAAGGGGAGTACTGGGACCCTGAGGCTGATGGACTGCCCACCATGCTGCTGCCACTCTCTCTGTTCCCTATAGCTGCTGCAGCTGCCACGGCTGCTGCTACTTCAGCAGCTTCTGTGGCTCCTCTCCCTGCTGCCATTGCCTGGGGATCAGGCCCTGCCTCTGGCAGTCAGGGTGGGATCCACCAGCCCTGGACTGCTGGGGATCACCTCAACAATGGGAGACATTGGTGGCCCTGGAGTAACATTGGAAGCACCTGCTCCAGAAGCAGAGACAGCCACAGCCTCATATACTTCAGGCCTTCCAGTTCCCTGTGTAGCAGTGGAGGACACTGGCAGGAGGCCACACTGGCAGTGTGTCCGAACCACACCCCAGCTAGTGCCACTGCTGGGAGCCTCTGAAGCCTGTCTCCCAAAATCAGGTCTGTGCAGTTTGGGGAGTGGTGATGGGCTCGGGCTGCTGCTGATGTCTGCTGCCCCTCCACTGGTATGGCCCCTGCCACCTCTGCTACATGCCCCACTGCCCACCTTACGGGCACCAGAACAGGCAGTGGCAGCTATGAGTGTGCCAGAGACCAAAGTCCAGGCAAGATTTGACAGGTGGTTTGCTACTCACCCACATGGGGTTGCCCACATCCATATCCTGCACCCGGATGCAGTCCATTCTCATTTCTATCTTGTTGGTGGGGCTGCTGTCCGCGGGGTCATCCAGGAAGCTCAAGTCAATGGGTTTAATGGAACATATGGGAGGGGCAGAAGATGGTGGTGACACAGCTCTCGGAGGGACGTGTGGCTGGCCCTGTCCAACATGGCCAAGGGTCTCTTTTCCTGCCCACCAATGAGTGACCCCAGCGAGCAGGTGTTCTCTAGGGCAGGGGACATTTGCCTGCCACACCTCCTGAGACTGGGGGCCAAGTTGGTGGAGCAGCTGCTTTTCCTCAAGGTGTCTGTCTGTCTGTCTGCTGCTGCTGCCATCAGTTCTGCTACTGGGCAATCCAATGTCTGCCGCTGCTCCACTGATGCCTGGCCAAGTAGAGGTGCCAGGCCAGTCACCGAGCCCCGAGTCTTCCTGGCCTTTGCTCCTGCTACTGCTGCTGGGTCTGTGACAGCCAGCCATGCCCCTAAGGGCAACCCCAGGGGCCAAGCACTGAGCCTGCCTGCCTGGACAAGCCAGGGTGCCAAGTCCAAAGCCTTCCTGGTCTCTTCTGCTGCTGCTTCTGGGTCTCTGAAGGCCTGCTATGCCTCCACGGGCCCCCCGGGGGCCAAGCACTGAGCCTGCCTGCCCAGGCAAGCCGGAGTGCCAAGCCCCGAGCCTTCCCAGTCTCTTCCCGTGCTGCTGCTGGGTCTCTGATGGCCTGCCATGCCCCCATGGGCACCCCCGGGGTCTCTGGAATGCCCCCAGCCTCGCGGGGGGTCCGAACTCTGCCAAACGTTTGACGAGACAAAACTTTTTCGAACCGAACTACCGAACCGGAACTCGAATTTTGGACAGAACTGCCAGAACTACCAAACCTCCGAACCGTGTTCTGTTCACACATCCCTAGTTTTTATATTTCATGTGGATTTATATTTGTATGTGTTTTTAAATATGTTGTGAACCACCCTGAGCTGCTGTAGCAGGATGGGGTGGCCAAGAAATCTAAATACATAAATAAACCTCCAAGCTTCCTGGAATCTCTCCATTTCCACAAAGAGAGGGATTAAAACTGAGTGAAAAACTTAGCATGTGATGGGAAAACGGGAAATTCTCCTTTTTCCCATCACATGTTAAAGACTGGAAACTGAATGTATGCATTCTCAGTTAAATGGTTTTGCAGCTGGGTTTTAAAAAGTGCCATGTCCTTATAGAAAGAACTTCACCACAGCTGCTCCTGGAGATAGTTTCAAAGATAAAGCTGAAAATTGCTAGTGATTACTGAACAGATGGAGAGGATACCACTGGCGAGATAAGAGGAATAATAGGTATTCAAAGTGACCAGAGGTAAAGTAAACACCTACCTACCTACTGCCAGGCCATGAAAGCCTAGCACAGGAAGAAATGGAAAAGGGGGAGGGGGGGAGGAAATGGCAGTAAAATGTTAAAATGAAAATCAATCCTTATGCTGGAGAAATCCCCACGGCTCCATCGTAAAAGACCATCAGTTCTTGTACTGGCCACCATTTATTTTAAATATGTCAGTTTTGTCTACGCTGATGTAATCCAAGCATAAATAATAACCACTTCACTCAGTCCTCACAAACATACAAGTGAAGTGCTTGGACACGTTGTCCCATTTGGGACTAATCTGAGGTCTGTGGGGTCTAGAATTAGGAGACGCTAAATTTTAAACCGTATCATTCTCACTGAAAAACAATCTGGCAGTTTTATTTGAAGGTCTTGTGATTTTACAGTGAGACGTACAAAAATGTATATTTTGAAGCTGAGAGAGCTGTAAAACCAAAGCTGTGTGTTTGCCAAAGTGGCAGAATAAAGTAAGATGCATGTTTTTCTTCCAGCATAACTCTGGTAAGGAGCATTTGTGGGCTTTCTTATTTCATAAATATTTAAAAAGACCAACTCCTCCAGTCTTTACTTGGCCAGCCTTTCACTGAAGTGACTTGAACTGATTTAGAAGACTCATGCAGAGAACATCTTTGGGCAGATGCATCTACCATAGGTCTTTTCACAGCGGTATTTCTAAAGGAGGTAATGGGCCATAGTCAGACTGCTACTTTAAACACTGATTCCAACTGTACTGTTGGGGCAGCCTACACTCTGATTTGGGAAACGATGCAAATGCTATTATCAGTGAATGAAATGGGTCCAGTGAGAAAGCTAAGAATCTGGGCTATAATCTGCCTGGTTTATATGAAGGTGCAAGGAGCATCATCCCTGGTTCCACATGTAATCCTTGCATCTGAGGACCTCCAGACATAAGAAACCACTTTTAATGGCTACCCTGGTGAGGGCACCTCCACCCTTGCTTGGATTTAATATCAGATCCATCCCCAGTTCACATAATCCTTTTCACCTTCTCTCCAATATTTCTGTGGTATCCTGCCTAACTACTGGCAGTCCTGTTAGCAAAACTTGTCTCCAGCTGGATAAATACATTACATTGGATTTTTGCAGTGCATCAGTCCTTTTGGAAATCAATAAAAGAGAGGCAAAAAGAAAACAAGGCTGAAACCACAATTAAAATACCCTCTACAGTACTGTTTTAGCTAAATGAATCAGGAGCACATCAATGTATCAAATCTTTTGTTGAGACAACGTTTATGTACCTTCGCTCCTTACTTTTCCTTTAGAAATAAGACAATGAAATAGTTGCTTAACACAATGCATTCTTGCATTGTACAACAATCCACCCTATGAATGCCACATATAAAGTAAATTAACTCAACATGTTCACAGTGGAGTAGATATGGGCCAAAACTGTTAAGTGATTGACATCAGAATCAAATCCAAGTAATTGGGCTTGTTAGAGAAGGATTCATTTCTGGAGTTCCAATTTAGGTCTAATTCTAGAATATGGCATTTCCGTGGGCAAAAGCTCTGCTATGGAAAGGAAGGTAGGGATCTAGTGCACTCGTAATAAAATTAGAACATAGTGATGGCAGTACAATTTTTTGTATTTTTTTTAATTTTATTTATTTATAAAAGATTTTTATTCTGCCCCTCCTGCCCACAGGGCATCTCAGGGCGGCGAACAACAATAAAACAATTTAAAAGTTAAAAATCCCATATGCAGGGAGGAAAACAACCCCCCCAACCCACCCACCCTAACCCCCACCTGGCCAAAAGCTTGGCGGAACAGCCAGGTCTTACAAAAACATCAAAATGACATGAGAGTGGGGGCCAACAGAGCCTCCTCCAGGAGTGAGTTCCACAGTACAGGGGCAGCCACCAAAAAAGATCTAACATTGGTGGCCATCCATTCCACCCGGGGACTCTCCAGAACGGCTCCCACAGATGATCTCAAGGTTCACACGGGCACATGGTGAGTGAGGTGGTCCCACAGATAAGCAGGGCCCAGGCCGTGAAGGACTTTAAAGGTCAAACCCAGCACCTTGAACCTAGCCATATGCTTTATAGGCAGCCAGTGCAGAGCCTGGAGCACAGGTGTCATGTGCTCCCTGCGGCCCACCCCCGTAAGGAGATGGGCCGTGGCATTCTGCATCAGCTGCAGCCTCTGGACCAGCTTCTCGAGCAGCCCCACGTAGAGCATGTTGCAGTAATCCAGCCTTGAGGTGATGAAGGTATGGATGACAGTGGCAAGGTTAGAGTCTGAGAAATATGGCCAAAGCCGCCAGACAAGATGCAACTGCCGAAATGCACTCCCCGCCACGGCCACAACCTAAGATTCCAGGCTGAGCCGTGAATTGAGGAGCACACCCAGACTCCGCACCTAAGAGACCATGGGAGGGCAAACCCCCCCTACAAGAGGAGATTCAACCACTCCCAGGCCCCCCAATCCCTCACCCACCAACATCACCTGCGTCATGTCAGGATTAAGCTGCAGATGGCTCAGCCTCATCCAAGCCTCCACAGCCGACAGGCACTGGGAAAATAAGACTACATGGCCTGGGTCGATGGAAAAAGAGAGGTAGTAGGGATGGGCGAACGCGGTTTGGAAGTTCAGACCGAACTCTACCAGTTCAGTTGACCGAACCGAATTTCCAAACTGAACTCGTTTTTCGAACCGAACCGAATTTCCGAACTCAGCTCTTTTTGCCCATCCCTAAAAGATAATATTCCATTTACTTCAATGGGGTTTGAATTTCCGAACTTTGTTCGGAAGTTCAGAGTTTGGACCAAAATAGAATAGTTCAGTCGACTGAACCGAACTTCCGAACGGAACCGAACCAAATTTCCGAACTCGGTTCTGTTCGCCCATTCCCCTAAGAGGTAGAGCTGAGTGTCATCAGCATGCTCTGGAACTCCCTACCGGAGGAAGCTCATCTGGCCCCAAGCCTTTTGATATTTTGACGACAATGAAAAACCTGGCTGTTCGCCCAGGCCTTTGGGGAGGGGGGGGAAGGTTTAGTGGATTTTTATCTCCCCTGCCCTATTGATTTTTTGTATCCCGGGCCCTGTTCTTAATATTTTTAATATTTGAGATGTATTTTTATATGTTTTAAACTGTTTTATATTGATTTTATTGTTGGAAGCCGCCCCGAGCTGTGTTCAGGAGGGGCGGGGTATAATTTAAATAAATAATAAACAAAATACTGACGACACTGCATGCCCTGAAACCCTCTCACGATCTCCCCTAATGGCTACATATAGATTTTAAACAATAGGGGGGACAGAATGGCACCCTGCAGGACTCCATACATGAGGTCCTGGAGGGAAGATGTACATTCCCCCAAGACCACCCGGTGAGTTCTCCTGGCCAGGAATGAACGAAACCAGTCCAAGACCATCCCGACAATCCCAGCACAGTCCCGCAGGCGAGTCACCAACACCTCGTGATCGACTGTGTCGAATGCAGCCGAAAGGTGTAGCAGGACCAGTAAGGTCTGACAACCCTGGTCCAACACCAGACGTAGATCGTCAACCAAGGCTACCAATGCAGTTTCCGTACCACACCCAGGCTGAAAACCAGACTGAAAGGGGCCAAGGAAACCAGTGCAGTCCAGATGTTCCTGGAGCTGCCGTGCCACAGCCCGTTCAATAAACTTCCCTAAAAAGGGAAGGTTAGAAACCGGCCGATAACTGGCAGGAGCATCAGTGTCAGGAGATGGTTTCTTGAGCATGGGCCTAACCACAGCCTCCTTCAGGAAGTCAGGCACCCTGCCCTCCCAAAGGGAGGCACTAACCACCCCAGCCAGCAATGTCCGTAATGTCTCCTGGCTGACTTTCACCAACCAGGATGGGCAAGGATCTTGTTCGCAAGTGGTGGCATGAACAGATCCCAACAAGGACTCTACATTGGCAGGTGACACCATCTGAAACCAATCCCACAAAACAGGACATGATGGGGCATCCATAGCCCCAAGTTGAGCCTCTACAATAACTGTGGTACCAAAATCGTGGTGGATGCGAGTGATCTTATCTACAAAGTACTCTATAAACCGGTCACAGCAACACTGGATTGCTCCAGGTCCAAGTGGAGGCAGGCAGGACTGACCAAGCCTTTCACCGCCCAGAAAAGCTCCACTGGACGTGACTTTGCAGATGCAATAAGGGCAACAAAGTACTGCTTCTTTGCTGCCTGCACCACCACAGCATAGGCCTTTAAACTGCTCTTATGCTGCGATCGATCATACTTGTCACGAGTCCTCTGGCACACCATCGTATATCCAAGAAGTACTGTCCCATATAGTTATACTCTACCATCTCTTCAGATTACAAAACTAGGAATGGCTGCAAACACAGTAGAAGACAGGATTTAAATTAAAAACAGTCTTACTAATTGAATTTCTGGGCAGAAAACTATAAAATAAAGTTCAATAAAGACAAAAGTAAAGTATTACACATTGGAAAGAAAAAACAAAAGCACAAGAACAAGACGAAAGATAACTGGGTAGGCAGGCAGCAGCACTGCCAAGAAAGATTTGGGGGTTATTTTGAATTGAAAACTGAAAATGAGTCAAAAGTATGAGGCTGCTTGTCAATGCCATTTTGGACTGTATTAACAGTAGCATTGTATCCAAAACCCAGGAAGTTATAATACCCCTATAGTCAGTTATGGAATATTTTTCTCTGGATTTTCAAGAAAAGACTACGCAAGTTTCTGTCAGGGATAAATTTGGCAGTAACCCTGCACACCTCATTAGGGGAGTTTGCAAACTGAATGGAAATTTCAAAAATATTTACAAATGCAAATCTGAAAAATGAGATAAACATTCAAATTGCTTAAAATATTCAATACAAAAAAAATAATAATCAGATAAAATAATGTGAAGGGTATAGGACAGTTGCTGAAGCCTGTCTATCAGTGCAACATTCAGACACAAAGGCCATTGAAGTGGGACTCATGCCAGTAGAGAGAATCATGTGGTAAAACGTAAGAATCAATAACAATTTGACAAAGCGAAAGGGAACATGCCTGAATGCTCTCAAGTACATTTTCTTAGGAGGGTAGTGAGAAATCCCTGCATGAACAAATGGATCTCAAGTTCATTCACTGGACTGCCATTCCTACAAACTTTCAAATTAAGATAATCCAATAATTTGTTTCTTATTGTCGGCGCACCAGCTCCCACCCCTTCCAAGCAAGACAGGACACGAAGCTTGGATTTACATGGCCGCACCCTTTATTATCCAGTTACAAACAGCCAAATAGGTGAGGGGGTAACATCGCCTATTGTGATACGGGTCCAGCATCAACCATAACTAGTAACTTCAACAGAAAGGGCTGCGAAATACCTTCACCAACCTCTTCAAACAGTAAAACGTCTCCCCTTTGTCCAGCGTTGAGGGCGCGGCCAAAAGGGACATTGTCAGTCTGGACCTGAGTAAGGATTGAGGTGCCTGTCAGCGGGAGGCCTTACAGTGCCCTGCCACTTTCACTGACACCCTTCTCCCAGGGAAACCAACACCTCGCATGCAATATCCTGCACCGCGGTACATGTGGCTTCCCCATCCCTTAAGGAGATGACTCCTAATTTTCCTTATCCTACTTAAACGATACTGGACCCCCGCCACCCTGGGTCCAATGATACAAAGGCAGATCCAGGCCCCCACACCTATTGAAAAACCAATTCCAAACTTGCCTTGAGAGCTCTGAGATAAATAGCATTACCAGCTGGGACAAACGTACCCCATCTGCCCTAAAGTAACCCACTTCCTTATATGTAATTTGCGTGTGACTAATTGTCCCAAATCCAATTGAAGCGAACCATTTCCTAATCTCTTTGTTAATTGTCTTCCGTGTCTTATCTATTCTTTTGGTCAAATCACCTCTCCCCCACCGTAATCTGGTCACTAACTCTGTCCAAATTATCCTAACTCCCTGAAAACATCGCTGCACCTCCCACAAATCGTTCTTAATAACCCGTATCAACCCTTTGAGTCCTGGCAAATTGTTCTCCCCAAGGTGAATAACCAATATATCTGGCCTGTATCATTTTCCCAGCTCCCCCAGCATCGGCAGCAGTTGGCGCCACCTAATACCACTCCACCCATGCCAGTTGATTATTGCCCGTTCTGAGAGCCCCATCTGGGCACCAACTGGGGATTCTCATGCCGCCTTCTCTGCCCAGCGCACCAAGCTGTGCCCGCATATCCAAATCCTTGCCCATCTGGACACGGTACAATCTGTCAATGGAAGGAGATGGTATGATTAAATCAGCCTATTAATGTCATTCAGCGCACGCAGGCACGGTATGATGCTGAGCGCCAATGGCCAATAGCCTGAATCTCAGGGCCCGACATCCCCATTTGTGCCGCAAACGTGGCTGCGCCTATGCGAAAAGAATGAGAACCATAATCACGGGGCAGGACGTTCAATTTCACCAGTGCAGCCCTGAGGACGGACATAAATTGGTGTCTGGTAACTGGCTTACCATTCAGGTGGCAAAACAGGGGGTCCCTCACAGGGGGGCAAACGGCCAAATAAGCTTGGACTGCCAAAACCGGTCGCAATCCGGGATCACCTGCCTGGACCAGCCTAATCATCTTCCCTTTTCCCCGCTGATCAGTCTTGGATACCCTTAATCAAATTTTCACCTGCCTACTGTCCCACTGAATATCTCGATACCCTATTGCCCTACCTGACCTATCCCCAGCTGACTCTGCTACCATCTTGCTTACTCTGAAGGCTCCAAAAATGCCACTTTAAACAGTGTGGCAAACAAAGTTTCTTCAAAGCTATCAAAACACACTAACATTAACGTGTTTACTATTCTGACCAGCAAAAGGGGGGGGCGGGGTAATAGGTAACCTGGTGTAACCAGGTGCTGGGCTTTCCCATGCCCACGACTCCAGCAACTTGCATGTCAAAAATCCTCCACCAGGGGCCGGGTGACTGGCCAACTGACTCATAAATCTAAGGGCAGCCAATTTTCCTGATATAGTACTGGCAGCAAGCTCATCATTCCTTAATGACATGGCGAACTGCAATACTTCTGCCTCGGGGATAGGGAAACCCGTGGCCCATCCCTGCTCGGACTGGAACAACTGAAAAGTCTGGAAGGCATCGGAAGTCCCTGCCCTGGGGCAACCCACCCTGGGGTGTCTATAGCCAGGGCCACGAGTCTTCTGCGCTTCTGCAATTCGTGGAATTTTTGCAGAATCCTGCCCTAGGCAGGATTATCGCAGAAACTGGGAAAATCCCCGCGGAATTTCCCTTCCTTGGCANCAGCTTCTTCTCCACTAGGAACAAGATGGAGTAGACGCCCAAGAAACGCTCTTGCTTGGGAACTCTCTCTATAGCCTGAATCTCCTGTAGTCTGCGTATCTCTGATACCAGGGCTAGATGCTTCTCTGGGTTCTTGGAGGTTGGGGAAGTAACGAACCTTTGCCTTGGGGGGCGCTCTACCTCTATGCAGTAACCATCTGCGACGCAGGATACTACCCAGGCATCAGAGACCGAGTTTTGCCACTCCGTCTTGTATTGCTGTAGTCTGTGACCCACTCCTGGGGCGGAGTAGTCAGGAATCCTGTCTGGTCTGGGAGGTGCTAGCTCCCCTGGATCTGCGTCTATCGAATCTGGCCCCCCTAAAGCCTCTCCCACGAAAGGAGAAGTTGGCAGCAAACTCCCTGTGGCCTTGAAAATGCCCCCTCNGGTCACAAGCCAATCAGGGGCTTGCGCAGCCTTTATAAAGCAGGTCACATCAGCACATGTCACTTATGGTCCGGAATTCACTTGAGACCGCCGCTGCCACCGAGGGACCCAACTCCAGCCGCCGCTTCTCCAGCCGCTCCGGGATTGCCACTGCGGTTGCTGCCACCACTGAAGGACTCCAGCCCAACCTCCAGCTGCCACTTCTCCAGTCGCTCGAGGGATCAACGCCGCTCCAGCATAAGGTAAGTAGGTGGTTCCACTGTGTGCTCTGCATGTTACAGTTTGGGGGGGAGGGGGTCCCGCTGCATGCTCTGCATTTTACAGTTTGTGTGTGGGGGGTCCCACTGCATGCTCTGCATTTTACAGTTTGGGGGGAGGGGGTCCCGCTGTGCGCTCTGCATTTTACAGTTTGTGTGTAATGTGTGTGTAACATGGCAAAAACACACTTTGCCCTGTGTTTTTGTGGGTGGGTTTCCTGCTTTTCCATGTGGTTTTTCTGGGTGGGTTTCCTGCTTTGCCATGCGAGTCGCAGAATTTAGCCATATGGGTCGCAGAATTTTCCATTTTGGGTCGCAGAATTTTGGAAAATATTTTGCAGAAGAATCGGGGCCCTGTCTATAGCCGGCCACCCGTGTTGTGTATGTCCCTTGCACCTGCCCCCTGTGTTGGTAACCATTCACATTGCTCTGCTCATGCTGCACCCTTAGAGTGCCCCCAGGTTGATTAAGAGGGCCCCAATATCGGGTACAGCCACACACCCAGACCCACTGGGCTGCCCAGCTGCAACAGCGGCCAGCCCCTGAGAGGTGGGACCCCAGACCTGCAGGGCCTGTTGGGCCTGCGTTTGCCCGGTAACAGAGGGTGGCCCCCCATAACCCCAACTCTCCGGTGCCACTCCTTGGGAGGTTATACACCAAGGGGCGGGGATGAGACCGGCACCCAACCCCCGTTCCACCACAAATACTGCAGGTGCTTTCTTCCTGGGGGGGGCCTAAACCAGTGCTCTGGACACCCGGCCATCCTTCTCCCACCATGGCAGGGCTGTTAGTGCCATAAGATCCTGAACCTGCTACCGGAGGGGGGGATACAAGCCTAGACCATGGGTCCCCTTGTTCCCCCCTCCCATCTGCCTACCTTGTACCGGTACCATGTAATGTTGTGCCCCCCCCGGCCATCTCGATCCCTCTCTGCAATTGCCTGCTCCAGGGTCATCACTGCTGCCTTGTGCCTCCTGCTGATACCTGGGGAAGTCTTGTACAAGGGGAGGAGGCCCCTCCTCTTGAGGCAACTCCTCTGCCTCTGTATCCCCCCCGGTGCACCCTTCACCTTCCTCCTCCTCCAGCTCAACCCGGGGCTCCCTTTGAGATGCCCTTGGCACCCTGCCTGCTGCCTGCCACCTTGACTACACCTCTGCAAACTGGGCAGGAGGACCTGCCTGGTGGACACTTCTCCTAAGCCCACTTCCAGCCATTTGGGTTGAGGGATCCACCCCCACATGTTGCTGAGCTCCACCGTGGACTTTTGGGGTCAGGTCTCTACTCAAGGCCTCAACTACAGGCCTAGGGATGCCTACCCCTGATGGTCCTGGCCTGCTGTCCAGGCTACTTTGGCTCTGGGCGGCCTCATTCGGTCCTGTTGCTGGAGGGGGCATCCCTCCACCAAACACAGCCGCCTTGCAAGCTGCCAGGCATTCCCATGCTGGCCCCCCAGCCCCAGGGGGCTGCAGATTTTACTCCAGGGGAAGGGGCGGGCTCGCCCCTCCCTGTCCCTTCTTGCCCCTCTTGCCACCTTTTCCAGGTGTGCCACTCGCGGGGGCTGTTGCCCCCTTTTTACTGCCCCCTTTCTTTGGCCCTTTCAGAACTGTCTTCATTTTCTGGGCCTTCTGGGCCTGAGCCTCAGCCCCATCCTTGGGGCCCCACTTGCACCCCTGCACCATCTCAACTTGCCTTGCTCCCACTGCTCCTCTCTCCCGCCTCAGGGATCCTCTTATCCCAGGCCACGCACGAGTCTCCTTCCCTGCCCCCCAGAACTCGCAAGGCCTGCTTCTTCTTTCCCTGCTCCTTCTGGAGTGAGCGGGGAGAGCCTCCGACACCACTGATTACCCCACGTGGCTTCAGGGGCCAATCAGCAACCCTTGCAAACCGCTGACAGCACAGCCAAGTCTCCGTGCAGCCCCCTTCGCTCCTCTGGAGAGGGAGGAAATGGAGCGAGACAACTCCCCACCGCCTGGATTTGCGGCAGAGGGTATTCTCTCCTTAGTTCATTGTGCTCCTAAAGTGATTAAAATCCATCTCTGGGTTTTGTAAGAAGAAATTTAGGTTGCAGCAGAAAAGGAAGTATGTAAAAAGAGGAACAGAGATAAAATTAAAAGGAAGAGTTCATCATATTCAAAATGTACATGAACCAAATGTTTGGTTGAACTCAAAGGAAAACTACATAGATTGCCAGTATTGTTGATTTTCATGTTTTACAGATCAAGAAGGGTAAAGAGAAAAGAGAATTGGTAGCCTACCTTAGGTGAATTCTTTTCTCTCATATTCTCTGCATACTCCTCCTGCTGGGTAGTTCTACCGTTGGCCGCTAGGAGGCAGATGATCTAATTTTTGTCTGCGCCTGCGTCCACGGAGCTACCCGGCTCTTCGCCAGTCCGTTCGCAAGCTGTAAATTTCTCTTAATATATATATAACACTAGAACAATATTATTATTATTATTATTATTAAACATTTATAAAGCGCCAGTAACAACCTGGCGCTGTACAGAACATACAATCAGCTGCGGTCCCTACCTGTGGCTTACAATCTAAAAGACAAGGAGGGGGAGACAA
>QEPC01003681.1:1407869-1430411 GCA_003113815.1 Sphenodon punctatus
CCCAGACCCACTGGGCTGCCCAGCTGCAACAGCGGCCAGCCCCTGAGAGGTGGGACCCCAGACCTGCAGGGCCTGTTGGGCCTGCGTTTGCCCGGTAACAGAGGGTGGCCCCCCATAACCCCAACTCTCCGGTGCCACTCCTTGGGAGGTTATACACCAAGGGGCGGGGATGAGACCGGCACCCAACCCCCGTTCCACCACAAATACTGCAGGTGCTTTCTTCCTGGGGGGGGCCTAAACCAGTGCTCTGGACACCCGGCCATCCTTCTCCCACCATGGCAGGGCTGTTAGTGCCATAAGATCCTGAACCTGCTACCGGAGGGGGGGATACAAGCCTAGACCATGGGTCCCCTTGTTCCCCCCTCCCATCTGCCTACCTTGTACCGGTACCATGTAATGTTGTGCCCCCCCCGGCCATCTCGATCCCTCTCTGCAATTGCCTGCTCCAGGGTCATCACTGCTGCCTTGTGCCTCCTGCTGATACCTGGGGAAGTCTTGTACAAGGGGAGGAGGCCCCTCCTCTTGAGGCAACTCCTCTGCCTCTGTATCCCCCCCGGTGCACCCTTCACCTTCCTCCTCCTCCAGCTCAACCCGGGGCTCCCTTTGAGATGCCCTTGGCACCCTGCCTGCTGCCTGCCACCTTGACTACACCTCTGCAAACTGGGCAGGAGGACCTGCCTGGTGGACACTTCTCCTAAGCCCACTTCCAGCCATTTGGGTTGAGGGATCCACCCCCACATGTTGCTGAGCTCCACCGTGGACTTTTGGGGTCAGGTCTCTACTCAAGGCCTCAACTACAGGCCTAGGGATGCCTACCCCTGATGGTCCTGGCCTGCTGTCCAGGCTACTTTGGCTCTGGGCGGCCTCATTCGGTCCTGTTGCTGGAGGGGGCATCCCTCCACCAAACACAGCCGCCTTGCAAGCTGCCAGGCATTCCCATGCTGGCCCCCCAGCCCCAGGGGGCTGCAGATTTTACTCCAGGGGAAGGGGCGGGCTCGCCCCTCCCTGTCCCTTCTTGCCCCTCTTGCCACCTTTTCCAGGTGTGCCACTCGCGGGGGCTGTTGCCCCCTTTTTACTGCCCCCTTTCTTTGGCCCTTTCAGAACTGTCTTCATTTTCTGGGCCTTCTGGGCCTGAGCCTCAGCCCCATCCTTGGGGCCCCACTTGCACCCCTGCACCATCTCAACTTGCCTTGCTCCCACTGCTCCTCTCTCCCGCCTCAGGGATCCTCTTATCCCAGGCCACGCACGAGTCTCCTTCCCTGCCCCCCAGAACTCGCAAGGCCTGCTTCTTCTTTCCCTGCTCCTTCTGGAGTGAGCGGGGAGAGCCTCCGACACCACTGATTACCCCACGTGGCTTCAGGGGCCAATCAGCAACCCTTGCAAACCGCTGACAGCACAGCCAAGTCTCCGTGCAGCCCCCTTCGCTCCTCTGGAGAGGGAGGAAATGGAGCGAGACAACTCCCCACCGCCTGGATTTGCGGCAGAGGGTATTCTCTCCTTAGTTCATTGTGCTCCTAAAGTGATTAAAATCCATCTCTGGGTTTTGTAAGAAGAAATTTAGGTTGCAGCAGAAAAGGAAGTATGTAAAAAGAGGAACAGAGATAAAATTAAAAGGAAGAGTTCATCATATTCAAAATGTACATGAACCAAATGTTTGGTTGAACTCAAAGGAAAACTACATAGATTGCCAGTATTGTTGATTTTCATGTTTTACAGATCAAGAAGGGTAAAGAGAAAAGAGAATTGGTAGCCTACCTTAGGTGAATTCTTTTCTCTCATATTCTCTGCATACTCCTCCTGCTGGGTAGTTCTACCGTTGGCCGCTAGGAGGCAGATGATCTAATTTTTGTCTGCGCCTGCGTCCACGGAGCTACCCGGCTCTTCGCCAGTCCGTTCGCAAGCTGAAAATTTCTCTTAATATATATATAACACTAGAACAATAATGGTTAACAACCCTATTACTATAATCTACTCCCCTAAAGGAAACACCTAAAAAACAGTGAGCAAGGTACCAGTCCCCCCAGCCCCCTGACTAAATTCGTGCTGTTTGGCAGGGAGGGGCGGAGGAGTATGCAGAGAATATGAGAGAAAGGAATTCACCTAAGGTAGGCTACCAATTCTCCTTTCTCCTCATATTTCTGCATCCTCCTCCTGCTGGGACGTACCCAAGCACTCCTGAAAACCTTTAAGGGTGGGAGCCAACAGCACTGGGGGACTCCAGTACCGCTTGCAACACCCTTCTGCCGAAAGCAGCTTCTGCAGATTGAAAAATATTTATTTTATAGTGCCTCACAAACGTGTGTATGGAGGACCAAGTAGCTGCCCTGCAGATTTCCTCGTAAGAGGCTCTTGCTTTAAAAGCGTACGAGGTGGCAGCGCTACGCACCGAATGTGCCCAAATCTGGAGGGGAGGAATCTTCCCTTTTGCCTTATAGGCCTCAACAATACCCTGCTTCAACCACTTAGAGATCAGGGTTTTTGAAGCTTTACGCCCCTGGTAACCTGGTCTAATGTTGACAAATAGGGCCGTGGAAAGCCGGAACCCTTTTGTCCTAGCCAAATAGATTCTAAGGGCTCGCCTGAGGTCCAGAGTATGCCATGCCCGCTCCCTTGGGTGGACAGGATTTGGACAGAAGGAAGGCAAAATAACCTCCTGGGACCTGTGGAACATGGTATTAATTTTAGGGAGGAAGGCCTGATCCAGACGTAACGTGACCGAATCCTTTTTGAAAATACAAAAGTTGTCCTCCATGGACAACGCACCCAGCTCGGAGACCCGTCTCGCTGAAGTAACTGCAACGAGAAAAATCACCTTTAGTGTTAATAAATATAACGATATATGTCTTAGAGGCTCAAAAGGAGGTTTTGTCAAGGCCTCTAGGACTAAGTTCAAGTCCCAAGAAGGAACTCTATGTACCACAGGAGGACAAATTAACCTAGCTGCTCTAAGGAATCTACGCACATTCTTGTGTGAAGATACTATCCTGCCTGATACTGGCCTAAGGACCGAATCGATGGCAGCTGCCTGTCTGGCTAATGTGTTAGCCCTAAGACCCTTTTCTAAACCCAGCTGCAGGAACTCCAAGACTTGAACTACCCCTGCCCTGGTAGGGTCCCTATTTTGTTGAAGTGACCAGGCAGCAAACGTTTTCCAGGTTGCTTGATAACTTCTTCTTGTTGCCGCCTTTCTGGAACGCTGGATAGTATTCAGGACTGCCTCTGAATATCCCTTCTTCCTCAGTGCTGCCCGTTCAAGTTCCACACTGTTAATTTTAATGTCTGTATTTCTGCAGAGCAGACTGGACCTTGGGAGATCAGAGTTGGGATCAGTGGCAGCCTGTGGTATTGTGAATGGCTGCGCTCTATAAGTTCGGAGAACCACGGTCTCCTGGGCCACCACGGGGTGATTATCAGCAGATGAGCCTGTTGCCTGATTGCCTTGGCTATGGTTCTCTGGATCAAGGGAATTGGAGGAAAAGCGTACAAGAGGCCTTTGGGCCAGGGGTGGTTCAACGCATCGAAGCCCTCTGCTTCCAGACACCACCGCTGCGACATGAATCTGGGGACCTGAGTGTTTTCCCTTGTAGCAAACAGGTCCATCACGGGGAGACCGAACCAGTCTACTATCAGCTGGAACACAGATCTGTCCAGGGTCCACTCGTGGGGGTCCAGAGTCTGGCGGCTCAGCCAGTCGGCTCTCTTGTTTTCCAGACCCTTGATGTGCAAGGCCTTCAATGAAGATAGGTGTGATTGGGCCCACCTGAAAAGCTTGACTGACTCCCGATGTAACTCCCTCGATCTCGATCCCCCTTGGCGATTTATATACGCCTTCGCCGTTATGTTGTCTGTGTAAATCAGCAGATGATTCGAAGGAAACGTTGGCAGAAGTTGGCGCAGAGATAGGCGGATCGCCTTGAGCTCGAGGAAGTTGATTGACTTGTTGGAGTCCATCTTGGACCACAATCCCTGGGCTGAGTGAATCCCCGAGTGCCCTCCCCACCCCTGGAGGCTGGCATCGGTTGTTAACACTGTTCTGTCTGGCTCTGAAAGAGGCACTCCTGCCTGGAAGATTTCTGGGTTTAACCACCAGGACATTGAGTGTTTTAATCCTGGTGGAACGGGAACCCATGGGTTTAACCCCAGAGTGAGTTCTCTCTGCATAGTGCTTAGCTGCTTCTGCAAGGGGCGAAGGTTGAAACGACCCCAAGTCACCTGCCCTATGCAAGAAACTAGGAGACCCAGCAGGCTCGCCAGTCTTTTGAGTCTCATCCGTGAGTTCTGCTGGAGCAATGTGATCAGGCTCTGGATTTTCTTTCTCCGCTCCGGTGGTACGAAAGCTCGATCTGAGGAGGTATCTATTAGGATACCTAGATGCTCCAGACGGCGGCTCGGGATGAGATGGCTCTTTTCCCTGTTTATGATGAAGCCGTGTCTTTCCAGGTATGCAATGGTCTTGTTCAGGTGCATTTCCACCACCGAAGGGGAGCTGCCCCTGATCAGTATGTCGTCCAGGTAGGCATAGATATGAGTGCCCTCGCTGCGGAGGTTGGCAATCAATGGAGCCAAAATCTTTGTAAAGGTTCTGGGGGCCGAGGAGAGCCCGAAAGGGAGGGCCCTGAACTGCCAGTGATGTCTGTTGTATGAGAACCGGAGCCATCTTTTGTGTGGATTCCATATCGGGACATGGAGGTAAGCTTCCCTGAGGTCCAGGGAAGCCATCCAGTCGCCCTTCTGAAGGTTCCGGCATACTGACAGGGCTGTCTCCATTTTGAATCTTTTCTTCCTTACCACCTTGTTCAGGCCTTTTAGGTCGAGAACGGCCCTCCATTTTCCGAGCTTCTTCTCCACTAGGAACAAGATGGAGTAGACGCCCAAGAAACGCTCTTGCTTGGGAACACTCTCTATAGCCTGAATCTCCCGAAGTCTGCGTATCTCTGATACCAGTGCTAGATGCTTCTCTGGGTTCTTGGAGGTTGGGGAAGTCACGAACCTTTGCCTTGGGGGGCGCTCTACCTCTATGCGGTAACCATCTGCGACGCAGGATATTACCCAAGCATCGGAGACCGAGTTTTGCCACTCCGTCTTGTATTGCTGTAGTCTGCGTCCCACTCCTGGGGCGGAGTAGTCAGGAATCCTGTCTGGTCTGGGAGGGGCCGGCTCCCCTGGATCTGCGTCTATCGAATCTGCCCCCCCTAAAGCCTCTCCCACGAAAGGAGAAGTTGGTAGCAAACTCCCTGTGGCCTTGAAAATGCCCCCTCCTGTTAGGGCCAAAACCCCTAAACCTAAAGGGCTGGCCTCTAAAAAATCCCCTTTTTGGTATCATTTGTTGGAGGGTCTTGGGCTTATCTTTCGAATTAGCTTCCTCCAGGACCTTTTCAAGGCAGACCCCAAAGAGTTTTGAACCCTTGTAAGGGGCAGAGGTCAGAAGGTTCTTGGCCGTAGTGTCTCCCTGCCAAGAGCGGAGCCATACCCTACGTCTGGCCGCTATCCCATTTGCCATAGCCCTGGCTGACCAAGATAGGCCATCTGTGGTTGCATCCGCCAGAAAAGCGGTGGCCATACAGATGCGGGAAGATAGCTTTTGTGACCTTTTATCTGAAATCTCGGGGTCCTGAGCCTCTTTCATCCATGCAAGGAGAGCCCTTGAAACGTAGGATGCCACTATGTTTACTCTCAGGGAGGCAGCTGTAGACTCCACAGTCCTCCTTAGGGCTGAGTCCACCCCCCTATCTGTAGGATCTTTAGGATGACAGTCCCCCTCCGTTGGGAAAACCGTCTGTCGGGCTAGTGAGGCAGCAGCTGCATCTATCTTTGGGCTCTTGAACAAGGACTCCTTTTTTCTAGAAAAGGAGTACAGGGCCTCCTGGGTTCTATTCATCTTGAAAGCCTTATCGGGGTGCTTCCACTCCTCCAAGACAATTCTCTCGAAAGCCTTGTCGAGGGGCAGGCCCTGATCCTTACCATGCACTGAAGGCATGTACTCCCTAGTCTCTTCCTCCTCCTGAGATTCGGAAGAGTCCCCCTTTGGGTTCTTTTCTTTAAGTTGGAGCTTTTTAATTACTTTAGAGAGCAACTCCTCTCTATAGTGGGCCGGGAATTGACGCTTCCTATCCTTGGGGTCCGGGGTAGGCTCTACCCATTCCCCTTCTTCCATATCAGACTCCCCCTGGGAAGAGTCAGACGGAGAGCTGGACAGGTCCTGTGAATGAGAGGAGCAGGCCTGTTCATTTCCCCCCCTCTGTTCCTCCACCTCAGAATCCTGAGGAGAAGAGAAACTCTGTCCCCTAGCTCCCCCTAGTGGGGCTTTTGCCTTCCTGCTAGTCCCTGAGGACTTTCCCGCCCTCGAGCGTTTCTTTACAGGCCCAGGCTCGGGGGAAGCTTGCTTTCTTTTCCCGCCTTTTTTATGCTGGGCCTGGGTGAGGGTCTTCAGGGAGGTTAAAATTTCCCCCATAGTGTGGGCTAAGGAAGCCATCAAGGGATCCTGAGGGGCCTGAGAGCCCTCTTGGGGGAACCGAGACTCCGACCCACCTGCGGGTGTGGGAGGGGGGGCTGTTTGCCCTTCAATAGAGCTCATCCTCAAAATTAATTATGAATTTTTCCTCGAAATTGAGGGGCTCTTAAGTCTGGAGGGCCCAGCGGTGCTGTCCCTGATCCGACAAAGGCGGGGGGATCGCCGCTTGCTGGATGGCTTCCTGCTAAGCGGGAAGGAGATAGGCAGCGTCCCCTGCTCCCTGGCGAACTGCGAGGGAGCCGGCGGGGTTTCTCCTAGGTTTCTCCTACTGTCCTTCCTAGGTTCCTGGAACCGATGCACGTCCTAACGGCCTCAAGGCAGACGACGGACTGGCGAAGAGCCGGGTAGCTCCGTGGACGCAGGCGCAGACAAAAATTAGATCATCTGCCTCCTAGCGGCCAACGGTAGAACTACCCAGCAGGAGGAGGATGCAGAAATATGAGGAGAAGAAGCAATCAGGATTCTACTAATCTAAATCCTGTTCCTTGTTATACTGGATATTTGCTGGTGTAATATTGCTCAGAATCTGGTCAAGTAACGTGGCTCAGTGACGGCTGGCTGCGAGTGACACTTAAAGCCTTACATATTCTATAAACTACAGCTGTGAAAATAGAACCAACACTTATAATGGGTTTGCCTCATGAACATATTTTGGTTTGCACATACATCTGGGCGCTTGCCTAAACCCACATGTCATTACTTAACAGTCCAGCTTCTACATCCAACAGGTAATATGGCTAGTAAAACCAACAAGTGTTAGAGTACAACTTGCAGTGGTTTGGTCTTAACCTTCCGTACCCTTTAAAATGATCACCATCTTCATTATTTAGAATTCCAACAAATGGTAACATTGCAACATACAAGTGTGGAGGATAGAGAGCAGTGCTGCATTCGATTAGGAAAATACTATTGCATCCAGACCAAAAGCATGCATTCCAGAAGAAAGAAGAACTGGCTTAGCTTATGCATCAAAGTCAAAATATTCCCACATAATTGGGAGCAGAAATACAATATGGTACCTCCTTTAAATGAAGTCCCTATTCTGTACTTCCTTGACTATTGTAGCAAATATAGTGTTTCACAAAGTATCTCAACCAGAATGTAGAATTGGGTTCTGTTTTCTGAAGGTTAAAGCGAATGCTACTAAATATGTACATAAAGTAAGGATAAATATGCATTATCATTTTATTTTTTTTCCATTGACCAATGTGAAAAAGTAATATTGTGCCAAACCTCATTAGCTGAATGTTCCACTGTTTTATTTTTTTTCCCCTCCAGCTTCAGTAATAATGGGTGTTAAGGTTCATATTCTTTACCTTTAAAAGCCATCAGAAACATGGAAAGTGCCTGAAGAAGTACTAGTGGCATATGGTGTATGGGTGTAGCAGGCAATTGAAAGGTGAGCAAGATAAACATTAACTCATTTTTCCAGTGATCAGGGTCTCTTTTTTTTTCATTTCTCAGAATAAATTGCTACTTTAGCTCATATTTCGTTGACTGCTCTTTAAAGCAAATGAAACAACACAAGAAATGCCTGACACGGGGAGCCTTTAATTGTGTATTTACAACTAGGGTTTCTGGTTTTCACTTTTAATAAAAATGCCAGTCAATAAAATGCATAAAGCTGCATCAAAAGCATTTTTCACAATTTGTGGGATTCAGGATTGCAGTTGTTTTTGTTTTGTCTTTTCTTTCTTTTTTTAAAGTAGTAACTCCTGGAAAGAATCAACTTTTTATTATGTCATCCCCTCTCCCCCTCCCATTGAATTGTAGGGCTGGAAAGGACCATTTTGTCCAGCCCATTGCACCCAGGCAGGATTCACTATACCTAAATCATCCCTGGCAGATGTTCATCCAGCCTCTTCTTAAAACCCTCCAATGAAAGAGAATCCACAACTTCCCCAAACAATTGTTCCATTGCCCAACGATTCTTAGAGTCAGGAAATTTAACCTAAACCTACTTTCTTACAACCTCAGTCTATTTCCTCCTGTCCTTCCTTCAATAGCACCAGAGAACAATTGTTCCACATCTTTTTTTAAATATTTGAAAGCTGTTATCATATCCCTCTTTAATCTTCTTTTCTCTAGGTTGTACAACCTATGTTACTTCAAACCTTTATTCTGGATTCTGAAACAATCAGTTTTAAAACTGATTTAGGACTGGTTCTCACTTAAGTCTTGAACTGGCAAGTTAATTTGCCTGTTGCGCTTAAAACCAGCCTCGAGCATATAGTGATGACTTCCTGGAAATAATTTTACCCCCTCAGAGCTGTCCATAGTTGTAGTAGAGGCACAGTGCATGTACACACTTAGCACCATAGAGTCGCAGTCAGCAGCCTAGCACACCCACGTAGTGACTGCAATTCTATGGTGGAAGGGGGGAGCGCAGGTGGACCGTGACAGGGAGGAACACCTGCCCATTGGGCTGGTATGAGGGCTAAATGTAGACCAGCCCTTACATCACTGGGCTGGTCTACACTCACATTCTGTGTTCATTCAAAGAGTTTGCACTGGTCTAGTTCAATTAGTTTCTAAACCAATTTATTTAACTCAGAATGAGGCTTGTGTGCAGATAAGAGCTTAGAATATCAAGGTGTAGTTAGATTTTTTTTACTCTGTCAATTCATAAAACAGCTTAAATTGCTATAATTTACATCAACAAGAGGTCAGAAAGAGGTGGTGTAAGAAAATAACCTTAGTTCCTTCTCCTAATTTACAAATTCTCTTATGACTTACCATAGTAATTATATGTTGTATTGAAGAATATAACTGGGTCTAAGAGAGTCTACATTAGTGTTAGGGGATGGCTAACATATCATTTCAATGGGGTGTCGCTTCCAGTATAACAAAGAGAAGATTTTGGCACTTAATTTTTACACACTTACCTTAATGCTAATCCACTGACAATTTACTAAGAGTTAAGTGTGTAAACAAAACTCATGAGGGTGCAGCCTTATGAATTGTATGTGAATGTTCCTAATGAGCAATGGCTGTTGTCACAACCACATATGCCCTTGTGCTTTATTTCATTGTCATAAAGTGGTGTTTGTCTAGAGAAGAAAGCCCCTCAGGCCAGGGAGTCATTGGAAACTGATGTAAAGTCTTTAAAAGCCACTTGAATTTCAAAGTGCATCCATCTTATCCCCATTCCCCTTTCCATTCACATTTCCCTCCCTCCTGCCTCTCCTCCTCCCCCCTCCCACTCACTCTTTGTTTTCTGTAGTTTTAAAATATAGATTTATGGCAATGCATCCGTCCTGTTTGCACATTTCTAAGGCCAAGGAGAAATGGTTGAAGGCCAATCATCTCGATTATTTAAAATTAGATTGTAAAGAGCACTCAAGAGCACATCTTGGAAGGGGAATGGACTCAGGTCCTGTTCCTGAAAATGATTCCACTAAGGCAGGACGTCTGCCTGAACACAGTGCTCCACTGAGGGCAAGAGCATGTGCTCAGTGCTCTAGTTAATTTCAGAGCTGGAGCCTTAGAGACCCACAACGAATGGGTTTTGTTTCCATACCTCAGTGGTTCTGTCATCTCCTTCATTTTGATTACCATGGTGCTATTAGGATCTATTAGATAAAAAATAAGGCTCTAAAGAATTAGCTTCAATCTCCAATGCTCACTAAGCAAATTTTATTTCTTCCCCTTTTCACCTTTCCCTTTAAAACTGTTTTAAATGATTTGTATTTTATTGAATTGTTTTTGTGAAGAGCCCTTGGCACCAGTTGATGGGGGAGCGCTATATAAATAAAATAATGTATTAATTAATTAATTAATTAATTAATTAATTAATAGTAGTAGTAGTAGTAGTAGTAGTAGTAGTAATAATAATAATAATAAAGTGAGCTGGATGAGAGAAACAGGTGAGATGGCTTTACCAAATTATTTTTAAAAGATTTGAAAAAAGGTTTTGTTGGAGTTTTCTATTTAACCAGATCCAGTTCTGCATTTTAACATTTTCTAGAAGCCGACATTGTGTCTTTAGAAGGATGGGGCTGGACCTTGAAAACTGCCCTTCCTTCCCACCCTGTGTTCCTAAGTTCCAGTTGTCTCTCAAACTGGAACAATGAGTGGTAATGCATGAGATGTTGCCCCACTTTTGCCCCAAATTCATCTGCTCAAGTGTCATGGGGTCACTAGATGTTCAAACAAAAAAAGACAAGGGATCAACTGTAGCACAAATAGAATGCAATACCAAAAGAAAATAAGTGGCTACCACAAAACTATTTAATACAAAGTGTATAGAAACCAATTATAAATTCATCAATAAAAATATGGGGTAATGCTATCTATAGTACAAATAATATCAATATGTACATAAAATATATAAGACAAATCCTACGCATTTTGGGTGGCAAACCCTTCTTCAGGGGCGTATGGAAACATAGAATCTATTAATATCCAATTGCAAAGAACAAAAGGTGACAAATTAGCAAGCCAGAAGACTGAAATCCTCTACTGGGAAAATGTTTACTCTCATAGCATAGGCCATAAATGTGGAGCTGCTCTCTGTCTGTTGTGTCCAATGTCTCCCACAGTAGCATCTGTTTACAGCACTGGAGAATTATCCCATTATCTTGTACAAGAATACAAATGTACAACCGTAAGTGTTTCCTTACTTATGGTTAAGTGGTTTCTACAAGTGTGAATGGGTAATTCATTACTAGCTGTAACAAAATGACAAAAATTCCAAATTAAATTAAAGCTAATGGCACTAAAATAATACTGGTGATTAACAATAAAAGATAGTTTAAAAGTGTTATTAGCTTGCTGCTTTACTGACATTTTTAGTAAATATATGTATATATTTACTAAGGATTGCATTTTATTGACCAATATTGAAATAACATTTTTAATAAAACAGCATTAAAATAAAAAAGCAAAATTTGAACACTTACACTGTACTGAAATTACATACCCTTTATCTTTTAAAACAAACACAAACAAATGACTTGCATAAATTGCTTCTATTATTTGTGCTTTTATCAAGGCATGCTGCTAATTAGTGCAAATAAGAGACAGCTAAAGACCTGGTAGGCCTTGACTGTAATCATTTTATTAGGCCCAGTCCTGCCAGGATGTTCATTCAAGTGGGGAAATTTTAATGGAAGCAAATGGTTCTTGAAGTTAGAATTTTTGTAAAAAGGGGTTTGTTGTCGTGAGGTTTGACTGTAGTTATACTGATATAATAGCCTAGTTTAGACATAGGTATGCTAGCAAAAGTTCTATAATGCCAGTGTTCTGTGTCTACAACTGGAAAGTTGTCCCAGTGTAACTCTGCCCATCTCTCTATCAGTGGACAGTATTTATACATGTTGAAAAATAAAGTGTAGCTCAAGGTTTAGGGTAAACGAATGTTGCAGCAGTGCCTCTTAAAACACCCACTCACATCTATATTTACTTTATTTAGTAGCATTTTTAATACTGAAACTCAAGTTTAGGAAAGGGGAAATTCACACAATTTACCCCTACTTTGCCCCTGGGCACTAGGCAGTAGCAACTCACATGTCCCTGCCCACCCTGAGAAGTGTTAAATTCCCATATGCTGACCATTACTAAATAGTTACTGGGAAGGAAACTTACCTTTGGGAATGTGTGTGGTACCTTACCCCTGAGAGAAATTTCTCTCTCCCTGCTCCCACCTCACCCCACAATTGCTGCCTGTGTGATCACTCCCATGTGTAACAGTCAGTGGGTGGTGATTTAACCAACAGCTGCCTCCTCATGAAAACTGATCCTGCCGTAGACCTGAGCAAGCTATGTTCCCTGTGAATGTGACCAAAATCTTAGAGGGAGAAAGGAAACATATGGTAAAAACAGATGTGA
Organism: Sphenodon punctatus; assembly: GCA_003113815.1. Taxonomy (NCBI): domain Eukaryota; kingdom Metazoa; phylum Chordata; class Lepidosauria; order Sphenodontia; family Sphenodontidae; genus Sphenodon; species Sphenodon punctatus. The sequence goes on from QEPC01003681.1 coordinate 1,420,210, forward strand.
CGGCGACCTGTTGTGGTCCACTTTTCCATGTTTGGGCCCACGAGCCACTGGCACATCTGTTGAGGGGTCACCAGATATTGACCTAGGATTGCCCTGGGCTGTGTTTGAGACTAGCTCAGGCTCGGACGCCTAGATTAGCTCCGGGTTACAGCCTGGGGTAAGATCGGTCCAATCAGGGCAAAGCGGGCCACAACAGGTTATCACATGTGGTGTTACCCACCATGACCCAGTCCAGATTGGGTCCATCATGGTGGCCATCACTGGCCACAATCCCAAATTCCACTCTGCATGGAATCCATGTAGGTCCCAAATGGCACAATGTGCTCACAATGGATGTGCACGTGAGTTGCATGCAGTATACATGGGGCATGGGATCAGCCCCATTGACTGCAATGGCGTCCCATCATGGTGGAGGGTGGGTGCTGGGTGCAGCACAGGGGCAGGGTCAGACAGCCACTCATTCCTGTGTCTCCTGGCCCTCCCCAGTGGCCTGGCCACAGGAATGTGTGGTGAGGGGCTTGATCCAGTTTGAACCATGTCAGCTGTAGTTTTCTGTCCCAACCCAACATGGTCATTTCTGTTTCCACCCATAATTCCTAATTAGACTGCACTAGTTAACTGTGCCAATATTAAAGTACAGCTACCTAATGCTCAGTAGAATGTTTACACAGAGTAATAATTCCTTTCACTTGCAGTGGTATGGAAACTTTCTCTGCAACTCTGGGGCATGATGGAATACGATTTCCGTCAGCATGGATGGAATGAATACAGATGCAATTCCAGATAAGTCTATTTATTGACAAAAACTGCACAGTTAATTTGGAGCAAAGTTGTAATTCCTGTAACTATCAGGTGTACTGCTAACAACTCTGTGGAGACCCAAAGACCTACTAGTGATTTCTCCATGGACACACACACAAAATTATTGCACAAACACGACATTCAGTGCTAGTAGGCAGGCACATTGTTAGCACTATATAAATACTACTTCCGCTACCACTATTAATAGAAATAATAATGTGCCCCTGGATACAAGGATTCTCCTAGAAAAGAAAAGAGCAGTTCCTTGCCAAAGGAAAAGGTGGTTGTTTTCCCTGTGCAGCTGATCATCTCCCAACTCTTGATTACTATCAGGGAAGCCTAATACAGGCCTTGTAAAGGCTCGTGGTCATTTGCATTTGTTTTGTGGAAACATTTCATGTAAGCACACAGTGTTTAGCTACCTGCCAGGAGATTTTTAATTCAGAATAGAGATACTTTTCTGTGCTTGGCAGGGGGAACAGATTAGGTAGTTTTAAGGGTTTTTCTAAACAGCAGCAGATTTAGTGCAGCTAATCAGAAGACTTTTCACCAGTCAGAATAATTACCCCAAAGTATTTCCTACAAAGTCCTTTTATATGAAAGTGAAATTTAAAAAAAAATTCTTGTTCCTCTTTTAAAAAAAAATCTTTACAGATGATTATTTCTTTTTATCATTAAAATACTCACTGGTCTGTGTGTCCTTTTTATTCCAAGCTGCTCTCCTCCAGTGATATGATGGTGTGCGTTCTCCAAATTCACCCTTAAGTGTTTTCATGTTTGTCTAACACCACCCAGGAACAGAGCTAACTGATCGGTTATCCCTGTTTGTGAGGATATGGCTTCACTTACTTTCTTACCATCCTTGGAAGGGAGACCTATATGCCACAGGGCTAGGCAGTAGCTGATCTTAATTACTAGAGAAAATAATGCCATCTGTTGAATTCAATACACTTCTGGGGGGCTTGTCACAACTTTGTATTACCTTATAGAAGTGCTTAATCAGGGGTGTTTTCTGCAATTAATTCTGTCTCTAAGAACAAGGCATGTTTTCAGACCAGGGCCGATGTTAAGGTATGGTAATCTTGAACTTGCTTACAGTACACTACTTTAAGTAAGAATGGGCGAGGGACACAGCTAATTAAGTTTTGCTCCATCACATGATATTAAGAGCTCTTTCAGACATGCACAATTTGAGTGGATAAAAAATAGTGTGTTCTCTTTGAAGCACACAATCTAAAACCTGTTCACATTCACATTACCCAATTTGTGCACTGTACATGTTCAGTACGCACAAAATTAAGTGCGCGCTAATCTGTTCCCATGTTCTCTTACCACGCTGTTTAAAGCTCCCCTCCCCCGCCTCTTCCCCTGCCAGCCCCGATCGTCCCACAGCTCCCCTCCCCTGCCTTTCCCCAATCCACGTCACTGCTCTGGTGCTTTCTGGCCAGCGGACAAATAGCCAGAAGTACGCACTCAAATTGTGCATGCTAAGGGGTCTTCAAACATTCGAGAGTGGTCAAATTCACAGCCACTCTTGTAAAGGTAGGTTTCCCTTAGCCGGTAGTGTGTTGATTTGAAAACCACACTAGTCAGGAATAGAGCACACAGGGAGCTTCAGACGTGAATTAAATATGCACATTAAACAAAACCGCGCATATTTCATGCACGTCTGAATGGGCTCTTAGATGAGTCAGTCCCTGGTGTACCAGCCTAACCCCACCGCTCATGGACTTATATTTTTTTTTATCATTTTGATCCCCACAGCCCCACACCTTGCAATATCACCTGCATCCATCTGGCCAGGATTCCCTGCGCTGCAGGGTTGCTACCGTCACTGCTGCTGCTCCTGTCCTGCTGCCTCGGTCCTCCACTGAGTCACCTGTGGGGAGAAAGGACATCAACCAGTCAGTACAAAGGGGCAGGGGGGGGCAAGGAAGCCAGTGCACCTGGGCTTCCCCGCGACCCGCTCCCGGAAGCTGCCCGGGGGGGGCATAAAAGGGAGCCGCCTTTGGGGCCCTTCGGGGACCAGAGGGGGACTAGGGCATTATCATGCAGCTGAGTCCTGTTGTATGTGTTTTAAAGGGAGAAGAGGTGGAGAGGGGCAGGTGGGGGGAAAGGATAGGGGGTGAATTCCCCAGTGCCAACCTCTGGTGGCAGCAGTGGAAGGTGCTGGGGGGGTGAGCTTCCTCATGAGAGGAGGGGGCTCGGGGATGAAGGGGAAGGGCTGTCTCTTATACACATCTAGATGTGTATAAGAGACAGGTGTGGATGGGGGGAAGGGGGTGGCCATTGGGACTGTCATGGGTCATGGACAGTATGGTTGATGAGGGCAGAGGGTCCGGGTGCCCAGGGGCTCTAAGGTCCTTGTGGAGCTTCGGAGAGCCTGCCTGCCACCTGGAGATCCAGGGGAGTTGGGTCCAGGGTCCCTCGGTGTGGGACTGATGCTGTTGAATGTGAGGTCCATAGTTAATAAGGCCCTGATAATCTGGGATTTGATCCTGGATGGGGCGGTGGACCTCACATGTATAACGGAGACCTGACTGGATGAGGAGGCGGGTCCAATTTTGGCAGATCTCACTCCAGCTGGGTATGCCGTGCAGCATCAGCCTTGCACCGAGGGCCGGGGAGGTGGCGTAGCTATGATTTTTAAAGAAACATGGGTAGTTAGGAGGTATCCAGTTCAGAATATCCCTGGGATCGAGGCCCTCCATGTGGTGTTTGATTTGGCTGGGAGCAATTTGGGGGTGCTGCTGGTGTACCGGGCCCCTTCCTGCCCAGCAGCATCCCTCTCCACTCTAGTGGAGCTGGTCTTGGTGGTGGCGCTGGGCTCCTCTAGGACTTTGGTCCTGGGGGACATCAATGCCCATGCCGACACCAGAGAATTCATGGCTGCCATGGAAACCATAGATTTGTCCCAAGTTGTCAGTTGGCCGACTCATGTGGGAGGGCATACCCTTGACCTGGTGCTCTGCTCTGGCCTTGAGGTGGGTGATCCAGTAGTGGGGGATGTAACAGCTATGCCCTTGTCATGGACGGATAATTACCTCCTTACGACCGGTCTCTTAGTGTGTCACCCCCAGAATGGGAAGGTACCAGTTAGGATGGTCCACCCTCAAAGGCTGATGGAACCTCAACTGTTCCAGGAGGCCTTGGGGGAGTTAACCCTGGACCCAGCCAGCCGCTCTGTTGATGAACTATTCCGGGCTTGGAACATCTTGTTTGGGGAGGCCATTGACAAGGTGGTGCCAAGATGTCCCCCGCCCCGGTCTCATATTCGCAGGGCCCCTTGATTAACCGAGGGGCTGCGAGGTATGAAGCAGGAAGGCAGGCGACTAGAGCAACACTGGTGTCGGACTCACTCTGAATCCGACCGACTTCTCCGTAGGGCCCCCTTGCAGTCCTACGTTGAGTCTGTGAGGATGGCAAAGAAGGATTTCTTTGTCACCCTCATAGCGTCTGCAAAGTCGCATCCAGCAGAGTTGTTCTGGGTAGTGTGGGGGCTGGTCAGTCCTGCCTCCCTCCACCTGGACAGGGACTTGTCCCAGGCCCGCTGTGAGGAGCTTGCCATCTACTTTGCAGACAAGATAACTCGGACCCAGAGTAACTTCGACACTGGATTAGAGACAGTAGGAATTGAGCATGAGGTGATGGAGGTGCCATCTGGTCCATCTTTGTGGGATAATTTTCGGGAAGTGACGCCAGTCGATGCTGTGGAGATCCTGGAGGTCGGTTAGGGCCACCAGTTGTGAACTAGATCCTTGCCTGTCCTGGTTGGTGAAAGCCTGCAGGGAAATATTGGGGCAGGTGCTGGCAGGGGTTGTCAAAGCGTCCCTTCAGCAGGGGAGTTTGCCACCCGGTCTCAAGGAGGCCGTGGTGTGGCCCCTGCTGAAGAAGCCATCTTTGGATGTGGACGCACTCACCAGCTAAGGTTATTGAACGGCAGTGGCCTTGCAGTACCAGGCTCACCTAGACAGCATAGGTTTTCTTGACCCCTTTCAATCAGGGTTTTGGCCCAGCCATGGTACAGAGATGGCATTGATGGCCTTGGTGGACGATCTCCACCGGGAGATGGATGCAGGACATTTGACACTACTGGTCCTGCTAGATCTCTCGGCCACGTTTGACACACTGGACCATGGGCTCCTGCTGAGACGGCTGCGTGATCTGGGAGGTCTCGGTGGGACCACCCTTGGTTGGTTCCAGTCATTCCTCTCAGGGAGGACCCAGCGGATTGTCCTGGGGGCAGAAGCATCTAGCCCACGGGCCCTGGACTGTGGCATTCCACAAGGCTCAATCCTGTCTCCTTTAATGTTTAATATATATATACAGTCCTTGGGGGAGATCATGAGAGGATTTGGTGTGCATTGCCACCAATATGCTGATGACACCCAGCTCTACCTCTCTTTTTCAGCTGACCCAGGCCCTGCCGTCTCCATGCTATCTTAGTGTTTGGAGGCCGTGGCAAGCTGGTTATGGCAGAGCAGACTGAAGCTTAATCCCGATAAGATGGAGGTGATGGTGGTAGAATGAGCAGGGGAGCTGTTGCCCCCTCTGTGGAGGGGGTGTTCCCCTCCGTGGTCCAGCAGGTTCAGAGTCTGGGGGTGTTATTGGACGCGGGTCTCTGTCTAGATCAGCAGGTGGATATGGTGGCGAAGGCGGCATTCCACCAGCTGTATCTGGTGCGGAGGTTGCGTCCGTATATGTCCAGACCCGACCTGGCCAATTTGATCCATGCCTTCATCACCTCGAGGCTGGACTACTGTAACGCGCTCTACGTGGGGCTTCCCTTGACACTGGCCCGGAGGTTGCAGCTAGTGCAGAATGCAGCGGCTCATCTTCTATCAGGGATATGAGAGCACATATCACTGGTGCTCCGTGTACTGCACTGGCTGCTGGTAATGTGTCAAGTGAGATTCAAGGTTTTGACGTTGATCTATAAGGCCCTATACGGTCTTGGACCTGGATACCTCAGGGACCGCCTCACCCTCCACGAGTCAGGACGAACCCTTCAGTCCACCAGGTGCGCCCTCTTTGAGGTCCCCCGTGTAAAGCGGGGGCTACAATGAAGAGGGCGTTCTCGGTGGTTGGGCCCCAGTTGTGGCACTCCCTCCCAGAGGAAGCACGGCTGGCCCTGAGTCTAATGACCTTCCATCGGGTCATGGCTGTTCTCCCAGGCCTTCAGAGGTGGGAAGGGGAGGGTGAGTTGAATTTTTGTAGGGGAGTGTTTTAAATTGTTTTAATTATGATATTGTGGATCTTTTATGTTTTAATCATTGTTTTATATTGTGCTGGAAGCCGCCCCGAGATGCCGTGGGCATACAAATATAATAAAATAAATAAATAAATATCACAAATGTGGAAGCCCTGTCCCTCATGGCTGAAGTCTTGCCCACACCATGCCCCTTCACTATTCAATCCAGGCCCTCTCTTACCACTGCTTGAAGGAAAACAGGGCAGGTTTGGTATATGATGATGTCTAGTGTGACCTTGTTTGGGATACAAATGTTTAGAGTGAGTGTTTGACAAGAGATTATTTGGTAGAGTTCACTGGATGTTTTTAAATTAACAAGGCTGAGGGGTTGCGGTGTCCATGGCCACTGGATGGCACAGCTGTGGAACAGTGTGGGGAGGGATTCTAACAGGTGGTTCCCAGCGTGGCTTCCATGGCATCTGCCTCACATTCCCCCTGCCAGGGACCATGGAGGATGGGGACGCACGCTGGCCTACCTTTGAAATTGGCATGTCCCTGGAGTGAGCATAGGGGAAACAAAGGCCGTTTCCCTTTCCTCTGACCACAGTGCCTATGAATGGGGGACCTGTCTGCTGTTGTGGATGGCCACCTCAGTTCATACAGGCAGGGGATGCATAGACTCCCGTTGCCACACAGTTTTTGACTTGCTCCACACAGCGCACTCCACATTTTGGAACAGTGCATCATAAATGGCCATGAGTGGGTGCTGCATGGTTCATGGGAGCATGTATTGCCCCACACCACCATCAGTTGGATGAGTGGCTCCATGGTGGCCATGCATGGTAACATCAACACCCATTGGAATCTACACAGTGGCTGGTCCTTCTATGCGATTTGACACGGGTTGGCTGTGCTACTGGTTTGCAAGTTGAATTTTGGATGGCTGTGGGTAGAACACCTTGGTCCTTTAATTATTTTTACAGGGGGAATGATATTACCCCCTACCTTCACTTCTCCAGCCAAATAACTTTCACCTACTCACATGTAGTTCAGATCCTGTCCGGGGATGCATTTTCTCCAAAGAGTTCCACTAAGCATCATACATCCTTCTTTCCTCTTTCTGCCACTGTGAGTATGCTGCTGTTTATTATGTCCTAGCTGTATTCCCTCTCTGCTTTGAAGCTCGGTGAGTCATTCTGATATCTGTAACATGCTGAGAGCTTTTATATTTCATTACGAAGAAGATTTATGTGATACTTCAGTCACAATTTTAGATCCAGCAGCAGATAATCCTTGCAGGGGGGTTAGCTTAAGTGCTCTTTCAGGACATGGTGAAAGAGGAATGGAGATTTATTTGTGTCCTAATCGAATTATGGGAGAGGAGAAAATTTTTAACTCCTGGGGAGAGGATGGGATGGGATGTCACAGCAGCTAGCACTACCGCCAGTGGTTCCCTGCTTTGGAATGCCAAATTCCCCAGCATAAAATATGAGTAGTTGGTGTGATAAGGGCCATGTGTCTGGCATCTAAACTGCAGGAGTTCCAATTACAGGATGATGAATGGGGCAATTACAGAAGATTATGACTGGGCCTGTGTGGGTAAGGACAAGTAAGGAGAGAAAGCCTCTCATCTCAATCCCACACAAGCCAGCATAAGCTATGGAGTCAATATGGCTCAGTATTCTGAAAGGTGGAGGTGCTGCTGTTTCAGTATGCGCTTCCTCATCATTTGGGGGAGGTATTATGTTTGAGTCTATTAGGACACCGTTACAGACAAGGTGTAACTCTCTGCCTACATTTGGAGATAGAACTACATATATGGCCCTTATATTGAAAAGGTGTTGGTTTCTAAATACGTTTATATGTAAATACGTTGGTTTCTATGTATGTTTCTGTCTGTCCATCTGCCATCTTTATCACTATCATTTCTGAGAACCTATAGCAATGATGACAGTTCCAAATGCTTTTTTCAATATGGCCCCAGCCTTTCCACCATTTTTCATTAAATTGCATGTGTTGTGTGCTCACTCAGGTGTGTCCTCTGAAGACAATATTTATCTACAGTTACTGAATTAATCATTTACACCTATCCAAGATAAGTGTTGAAGGAGGAGTTGCTGGTATCTCAAAGGTCAACTGAGAAAAGCAAAGGGTCTGAAAAAGCTCAAGGTTTTTTTTACTCTTGAGTTTCAAATGCATTGCCTTAGCCCTGAAAGCTATTAGCTGCTATATTTTGTATAATACATTGGTATTCGTAGATTTGCAACTAACACTGTCAAATTGGGAAGGCTAGTTGCTAAACGTGTGGCTGCCAGAGCTTAACTGGTGCCCTAGAGTGTAAACCAGTCCTGCCGGGAATTCCAATTGGTATGTCAAATCAGTCGGCCAGTCCCAGTGCTGGAGTGTGCCCTATCCATTTTCACAATAAAAGCAATACAGCTCAAAAAGAAAGCACATTTTTTTGTGATAGGAAGAGAAACACTTTACGTTTCAGGTGTGTTATGAGGGAAAGAGTTGGTAGCCAATGGATTTTAACTACCAGATGAATGTAGTAATTAGGAAATAGAAATAGTAAAACATGAGGAGAGAAGGTCACAATCAATCAACCATTTACTAGGCACAGTCATTCACTCTGACTGATGCCACATGTAAATGGGCATAAAAGCTGAATTATTTTTTTAATAAAATAGAAATTGTTTCTAAATTCCAAGACAGGTTCTGGAGAGCAAACACCACTCTCAATTCCAGTGCCAACAAGAGAGACAAGGTATATTGTAGCAGTGGGGATTCCCAGAGCCACACGGAGGTGCTGGGGTGTCAATTTGGGGATTTAGCAACCCTGCTGCCACACCCTTCCAGTCTTCACTCTGGATTTATCCCCCAAGAATGTTTGGGGGTGCACTTTGTAAGGGTTCCCCAGTAGGGTCCCTATCTTTGGCCTCCAACCTCCCCTTATAGCCAAGGCCTACGCCTCCATATAGTGCACAGTTCCTTAGGCTTATACCAAAGCCTGGGCTTCTACCAAAAGTCCTCAGCTCTCCACCTTAGTCCCAACCTGGGAAAGTCCCACCTGCTTGGAGCAGACCTTCAAACAGGGTTTCTTCCCTGGAGCAGGGACCCCACAGCAACAGCTCATACTCCTACAACCTTCCTAGTCAGACTGAGCTCAGGCCCTTTATACTCCTTGAGCATGCTCAGTCTGACCAGCACTTACTGAGCATGTCACAGCACTTAGAGCTCAGCAAGCCTCTCCGAGACCAACTGGGCATGCCCAAGGACTTAGACTCCAGCAGAGTTCTTAGTCTCCACTGCATGCTCCAACCAGCTAATGCCTGACAGTATAGCTGTGTTAGCTCACTGGAACAGGGCTCCACAGGAGCCACCCTGTTACATATATTGCTGCCAGCTTTTTTATTAAGAACATAAGAAGTGCCATACTGGGTCAGACCAATGGTCCATCTAGCCCAGCCACCCGTCTCCGACAGTGCCAATCATGGTGGCTTGTGAGAAACACCCAACAGGTCACAATGGGGGATCCATTCCCTGTTGTTTTCGGCCAGGTCCTGTCATGTTCCCTGATCCTGTCTGGCTAATAGCTCCTAATGGACCTATCTTCCAGAAACTTGTCCAAACCTCTTTTAAACTCAGCTATAGTACTGGCCCTTACCACAGTCTCTGGCAGTAAATTCCATTACCCAATTATAAGCTGAGTGAAAAAATATTTTGTTTTAAACTTGCCACCCATGAGTTTCATGGCGTGCCCCCTAGCTCTAGTACTAGCACTAGCTGAGAGGGTAAATAACTGCTCCTTGTTTATTAGTTCCACCCCACTCATGATTTTATAGACCTCTATCATATCTCCTCTCAGTCGTCTCTTCTCCAAGCTAAAGAGCACCAAACTACCAAGCCTCTCCTCATACAGGAGCCCTTCCATGCCCTTCATCATTTTTGTTGTCCTTCTCTGTACCTTTTCTAGTTCAGCTATGTCTTTTTTGAGGTGGAGAGACCAGAACTGCACACAATATTTGAGGTGTGGTCACACCATTGATTTGTATAGAGGCATTATTATTATTATTATTATTATTATAATAAACATTTATATAGCGCCGGTCAGGGGCGGATTGGCCATTGAATGCACCGGGAGGATTCCCGGTGGGCCAGGGGCCGGGCTGGGGGCCGGTCATGCTGTCTTTTTAAAAATTATTCTTAA
>QEPC01003681.1:1435116-1470278 GCA_003113815.1 Sphenodon punctatus
AGTAGGTCTGCAATTTCATATTTGAGTTCCTTCAGAACTCTGGGGTGAATGCCATCTGGCCCTGGTGACTTGTTAGTATTCAGTTTGTCAATTTGCCCTAGAACATCCTCCAACGTCACATTGATTTGCAACAGCTCTTCCAATTCCTCACCCACAAAGCAAGGTATATACCATTAGTATGCTATACATCAGGGCTGTCCAACTTCTTGACCACTATGGGTTGGTTGGATTGCATCTCAGCAACGTGCTGACTGGCCACCTTGCACAAAAATCTCGCATTATGCAGTCAGTACACATTATTTCTAGAGGGCAGGGGTAGTCAAGCCCTGGTCAAAATTAGCAACACAAACTGTACAAGTTAAACATGCAGAGTCATTGGTATTCAGTATTTATATAACACTTTCAGAACTCAAAGCTCTTGACAATTGTTACCTAATTCACCCTCATACCAATCCTATGAGGCTGGTGATTATTATTCCCATTTTACAGATGAGGAACTGATTGGGCTGTTTTTACACATGGCAAAAATGGGTTCTTATAAGGGTTTTTTTAGGCGAGCAGGGGAATCTAGAGGATTGACAAACAAAATCCAGTTTTAAAAATACCAGATGTAAAACAAATCTGGTTTTAAAATGTAAAACAAATCTGGTTTTAAAAATAATGCTTAAGCTGCCAGGCACAGCTGTTTTCAATGGCATCTGCCGACTTCCAGTACGTGTAAATGTTCCCCGCGTGACTTTTTTAAGAACTGATTTGTCAATCCATTAGATTCCCCCACTCGTCTAAAAACGCCTTAAGTGTATAAGATAATAAAGTGTTATAAATGCTGGAATTCTGTAATGTGTAAACTCACTATTTCCCTTTTATGCAGCAAGATCTCACAGCCTTGTAAGAGTCACATCTGCTGGGTCTTACAAGGCTGCAAGAGAAGATTTGAACTCTGTTCTCCCTGGTCCAAATCCAATGCTTTATCCACTACGTTACACAGTTTGGGGCTGTTACTACATGACATTATTATGGTAGTACATATTTTATTTAGAAAATACTGCTATTTAATAAAAAATGGATTTTAAGACTGCAGGCCAGTTAGAATCCATTTGTGCAGCCCTGCTGTATGATACTACAACTGTCAAATTCAGGTTTAGATCAGATTATTCTACAGCATGTACATGAATAAGAGACCCAGACAGAGTGACTAGGAATACAGCCTCTAATCTTTCTACTGTTAAAGTCATACAGTCTTTATCAAACTTTGTTTACTTAGTTGCATTAGCATGTCAAGCTTACACCCTAGGAAAATACTTCAATGAATTATCCCTTCCCTGGGTGATTCACTTTAACAATGGTAGGTTTGATTAAGAGGAGTTTAGGGAGGTCCCTCCTCCTCCTGCCTGCTTGTTCGAAGCAGCACATGGCCAAGCATATGACTGAAGGGGCTTGTTCACCTTTTGGGGTACAGGCCTCCTGGTAGAACAGATTGATATAGTAGAAGATAATAGTACATCAGAACCCACCAGAAAAGTAGCTGCTATTGTTCCCTGTTGAGCTCTGCAGAGCATCATAGCCCTTGATTTTCAATTGATTACTTTCAGGGAAGTGGGGCTATTTTTTCTTCTTAATCAAAGAATGTCCTAAGTGTTCTGAGTGATTCCATTATACAAACCACCCACTGCATTTAAGGTACCTTGAGTCTGAAGAGACCATTTGTAATGTCAGCACTATTTCTTAGATGAAAAATAAAAGCATTATTGGGGAGCATTTGAGTATACATGACTTGCTGCTAGTCTGTTACGCCCTGATTTAGATGCATTGTATGTACTTCACTATGCTTGGCAAATACTAATAGCAACAAGCCAGACTGAGACCTTATTTTCATTTCAGTGTAAACTTCTCCATTTTTATAACAGTTGTTACCCTACAAAACATTCCCAACCCTTATAAACTTTAAGTGTAGGCTCAATAATTGGCAGGACATATGGAAATGCAAGGAAATATTCAGAATCTGAACAAAATTCATGTTGCCATCACAATACAAACTTTCCCACCACCGTGCTGCTCCCTCCCTTACACAGAGACATACTCCTCCTCTGGAAAGAACTAGGGCACTTTACAAACCCATGGATCCCAGGGCACTAACACCAACTCTGTGCCCTCCCTCCCTCCCTCCCTCCCAGCTCCTTTTCCTATCATTTATGCACACTGGTGGGTGGCAAGACAGTCTTGCCCTGTTTGCAGAGCCGCCCATTTCTCATCCACAGAGCCCCCTAGTCCACCTAGTCTCCAGTATCAACGTTCGTCAGTGACTTAGTATTCACAAAACTTGAATTTTAAAATTTGCATATCAAAGTATTTGAGCTAGAACCATTTGTGCCATCATCTAATCTGGGAACAGGAACAATGGCACATACTTATCTCATCAATCATAGTCAAGACTGCAATCCTAAGCCCATTGAACTCAGTAACAAAATTCCCATTTACTTTAATGAGGGAGGTTTGCACCTTAAATCTTAAACAAATAAAAATTTCCCAGACAAATCCATATTCTTAAAAAAGGTGGGAAATACTTTCAAATATCATATTTGTAAAGAAAAGAATGAAGGTAAATAAAGTGGTTGAATTATTCATTCATTAGTAATTATTCACCTGGTTGCGAGTCTCATTTTTTAGCTCACAGATAGAATTTAAAGACTTATTTGAGGCATTAAGAGAGAGGGAGAGTGATGAACTTTGACCTTTTTTAGGATATTGGCCATTGACAGGGGCCTATGTTGACTGTGTTTTCCCCATTGACGACAATGAGGAAAACACAGTTAAAACAGGTCTCTGGCCTTTCATTCTTGAAACCAAATAAAAATTTGCACTGCAACATAACAAAAAATAGTACAACCGTACATCTCTTTCAAATTTGAATATGTGCCAAATGCCAATAGAAAATAATACTTACACCTTATTGCAAAAAAACATAAATTGTTTTACTAATTTTTCATGTGGCTTAAGAAAGCCATTCTATGAATAATCACTGGGCTATCATTACCAAGGAATGATAACGTCTCTGAGGGGGCGTAGCTATAATAGTTGTACCTGGTGCAGTTACACTGGGTGAGTGGGGTGTCACATACACACAGCTGGTATAATGTATCCCCACTGCTGGCTTCGCAGGTGCCCAGAGCTGGCAGAGAACTGACGGATTGGCAAGGCACAGAAGAACACAAAGGGGTAGGTTTGGAAGCCATAGGACCACTGCGTCAGTTGGTGGGGGGGTGGGTGGATGGATGGATGACCCAACCCTCCCCACAGAGCAGGGGTAGGGAACCTTTTTCCTTCTGGGGCCACTTTGGAAATTAGTACAACCTCTATGGGTCACATAGGCATTGGAAGCAGGGGTGTTACAGGGTGCACTCAAGAAAAGAAGGGTGCATGACCTCATCTCTGCTCCCTTACCCTGAGCTCAGTTTTTAAGTGCTTGGGAATAGGAACTGGACTGAATAGGAAGGGGGAAAGGAGAAAGGGGAAAAACATCCTCCCCAACAAAAGGGAAAGGGGATATCACTATTTTTTGGGAGTCTTGGGCTGTGCAGAGGTATCTGGTGCAATCTATATTGGGCACTGAAGGTCTCCACCTAGTGCTGGATTTGGCAGGGGATAGCTTCGGGGTCCTGCTTGTATACCGTGTGCCTACCTGTACGGCAGCCTCCCTGCATGGTATAGTGGAGTTGGTGTCGGGGTGGTGGTATTGCGGTCCCCGAAGACAGTATTCCTGGGGGACTTCAACATCCACGCTGACACCGACCTTAGAGGGGTGGAGCATGAGTTCATTGCCACCATGGCAACTATGGGCTTATCCCAGATTGAGAGTGGCCCAACACACATGGGGGGACATACCTTGGACCTTATATTTTGCTCTGGCCTTGGGGTGGGGGGTCTGTTGGTGAGGGACGTTTCTGCAGTTTCCTTGCCGTGGATGAATCATTACCTCCTACAGGCCTCTCTCCCAGCACATGTCTGCCCTCAGAGGGGCGTGGAACCAATTCGAATGGTTTGTCCTCAGAGACTGATGAAACCAGATCGGTTCTGGAACTCTTTGGGGGAAAATACTCTCTGATCTTGACAGTTGTCTCATCGATGACCTCATTGAGCTATGGAACACCATGCTGACAGAGGCCATGGATCAGATGACTCTAGGGTGTCCGCATCCCAGGTGGTAGCACCATAGGCCCCCCTGGTTTTTGGAGGGGCTGCGGGTGCTGAAGTGGGAGGGGCAGTGGTTGGAGCGACAGTGGTGTCGTTTGCATGCTGAAGCTGATAGATTGTGGCACAGAGCTAATTTATGAGCCTATGCTGCGGCTATGCGGGCAGCAAAGAAGGAGTTCTTTGTTGCCCTCATAGCGTCCATGAAATCCCGTCCAGTGGAGTTATTCTGAGTGGTGTGGGGGCTGGTCTGTCCGGCTTCCATCCGCTTGGAAGTGGAGTCATCTCAGGCCCACTGTGACATGTTTGTGGATTATTTTGAGGATAAAATCGGTTTTGATACCACACTTTCGACAGTGGTGATACCAGAGGTTATGGAAGCCCCATCTTGTTCGATGTTGAGGGATCAGTTTCATTCGGTGACCCCTGCTGATGCGGAGGATGTTCTTGGGGCGGTTAGGGCTACCCATTGCGAATTAGATCCATGCCCGTCCTGGCTGGTCAAAGCCTGCCGGAAGACTGTGGGCCCGTTGCTGGCTGGGGTGGTCAATGCCTCCATTTGGGAGAGCAGGGTGCCAGGCTGCCTCAAAGAGGTGGTGGTGCAGCCCCTGCTCAAGAAACCATCACTTGACGTTGATTGCCTCTCCAGCTATTAGCCAGTTTCTAACCTTCCCTTTTTAGGGAAGGTTATTGAACGGGTGGTGACCTGTGTTACCTGAATCATGTCGGTTTCCTTGATCCCTCACAGTCTGAATTTCGCCCAGGTTATGGCACCGAGACCGTGCTTGTGGCACTAGTAGACAACCTGTGCCAGGAATTAAATCAGGGTCGTTTGGCCCTGTTGGTTCTGTTAGATTTGTCAGCTGCTTTTGATACCATTGACCATGAGATGTTAGTGACGCACCTGTGGGACCAGGCTCGGGTGGGCAGCATGGTTCTTGACTGGTTCCGCTCCTTCCTGGGCAGTAGATCTCAGTGAGTGGTGCTCGGTGAGTATTTTCCATCATGCCGAGACCTCTCGTGTGGGGCTCCACAGGGTTCTGTTTTGTCCCCTCTCCTGTTTGATGTGTATATGTAGCCGCTTGGTGAGGTGGTCAGGAGGTTTGGTGTGCGGTGTCATCAATATGCTGATGACACCCAACATTACCTCTTGTTTTCATCAGACCCAGACCTGGCGGTCTCAGTTCTTACCGGGTGTCTTGCGGCTGTGGGGGACTGGATGAGGGCAAATCGACTGAAGCTGAATCCTGACAAGATGGAGGTGATGCTGGTGGGTAAGGCAGCAGGGCTGACAGCCCCCATCATTGATGGGGTCTGCCCTCCGCTGGTTCCTCAGGTGCAGAGTCTGGGGCTGCTCCTTGATTCACAGCTCTGCTTGGATGTCCAGGTGGATACTGTGGCACCGAGAAGTGCCTTTCGCCAATTACATCTGGTGCGTCAGCTTTGGCCATATGTTTCAGACTCAGACCTGACCACTATCATCCATGCTTTCATCACCTCTAGACTGGACTACTGTAATGCTCTACGTGGGGCTACCCATGGTGACAGTTCGGAGACTGCAGCTGGTGCAGAATGCGGCAGCCCGTCTCCTGGTGGGGGTGGGACACCGGGAGCATATTACACCAATTCTACATTCATTGCACTGGCTCCCGGACCCAATTCAAGGTGTTGGTGCTTGCCTATAAAGCCCTAAATAGCCTTGGCCCATCCTATCTGTGGGATTGCCTCACCCCTTGGGTTCTGGATTGGCCCATGCGGTGATCAGGGGGTGCCCTCCTTGAGGTCCCTTGGGTTTCTCTGGGGGCCACGATGGGGAAGGCCTTCTTGGTGGCCACTCCTTGGCTGTGGAACTCCCTGCCATTGGAGGCTTGTTTGGCCACAGATCTCCCCTCTTTTTGACATAGTTGTAAGACTTGGCTGTTCCACCTGGTCTTTGGGGAGAAGGATGGAGAGGATGGGTAGGGATGAAGTGGGTTGGTGAGGGATGAAATGGGACATTTTTATCCTCCTTTTTATGTTTGGTTTTAAATGATGATGCTGTTTTATGTTTTTGTTCTGAGCCACCCAGAGCTGCCTGTGGCAGGATGGGCGGGATATTACGTTTTAAAAAATAAAATCAAATAAATAAATAAATAAGCATAAAATTCAAAATATATAAAATACCCCACCCTTACCACCCAAAATAAAAGTAAAATCCACCATCACCTGTCTCCCTCACCAAAAGCCTGGCAGAAAAGCCAGGTCTTGCATTGATGTCAAAAAGAAGAGAGGTCCAGGGCCACCAGGGCCTCTGCCTGGAGGGAGTTCCACAGCCTTGGCGCAGCCACAGAGAAACCCTCTCCACAGTCACCCCCAATAATACCTGAGGAACCTCGAGAAGGATGTTCCTGGTCAACCGCAGGGGTTAAACTAGAGCACAGGGAATGAGAGGATTCCACAGATAAATGGGGCCCAAGCCATATAGGGCTTTATAGGTAAGAACCAGCACCTTGAATTGGGCCCAGAAATCTATATGCTGCCAGTGCAGAGAACGGAGCACCAGTGTTATGTGCTCCCGGTGATCCATCCCTGTAAGGAGATGGGTCACTGCATTCTGCATCAGCTGCAGTCTCTGAACCATCACCATGGGCAGTCCCACATAGAGCATGTTACAATAGTCTAGTCTTGAGGTGATGAAAACATGGATGATAGTGGCCAGGTCACAGTCTGAGACATATGGCCAAAGCCATCACACCAGATGTAATTGGCGGAATGTGCTCCTTGCCACAGCTCCAACCTGGGCGTCCAAAATCTGAGAATCAAGGAGCATTCCCAGACTCCAGAACTGGGGAACCAGTGATGGGTGAACCCCGTCAATGATGAGGGATGCCACACCCACCGTCTTACCCACTAGCATCACCTCTGTCTTGTTGGGATTCAGCTTCAGTCAACTCGCCCTCATCCAGTCCTCCACCGCTGCCAGACATCATGTGAGCAAGACTGTGGGGTCTGGGTTGGATGAAAAAGAGAGAGAGTTGGGTGTCATCAGCATATTGATGACACCGAACTCCAGAGCTTCTTATGACCTACTCAACCAACGGCTGTTTATACACATTAAACAGGAGAGGGGACAGAATGAACCCTACAGGACTCCACACAAGACATCACGGGGAGATGAAAAAGTATTAAAAAGATTTAGAAGTATTAAAACCATGTAGAAGAAAGGAATCACCCAAACCCAGTCTTTTCAAAGAAGCTTGAGCAGAGGACAACCATGTCTTATTTGTTAAGAAGACAGAACTAGTATATTGTTATTTGAGATATAGGTCCTTTTTACATGAGAAGTACCCATGCATGCACATGGAGATCTGTTGCGTGTGTATATGTTGGTGCTGCCCATGTGACTGTCACGGTGTGTGTGTGGGCATGCTCCCGCAACCCATCCATCTCCACACATGGAACAACCAGTGAGAAGGCAGGCTGCGGCATGAATGTAGATGGGTGTGCACCCATCTACATCCTCCCCACACCTATCTCCCCCACAATGACACTCCATCCACTGCACACCAATCCCCCTGTCCGTTTAAAAAAGGACGTAGTTTGGGAAATTACTCTTTGCTCATCTCCTTAATAAAAACAGCAAACACCAGGTTAAATCCCTAGACTTAGCACTGCAGATATTTCGACTAGTTCTACCCTAAGCAGGACTGTTAAAACACAGTTTAAGTGTCCCAAAACAAGACTGATTAGTTTGCACTGCACTTTGAAGATCAGAGTATTATTAGTTATGATATGAACTTAACTAGATGGTCCAGAGAATGCAATCTCTGACAGATGGAAGCTTGGAGTAACAGGGGATGGACCACTCCTTATAGACCTTGTTTTATACTCTTCCTCTGAAGCATTCCATGCTGGCAATTGTCAGGGCAGGATATTGGGATACATGGACCTCATCCAGCATGGCAGTTCTTATGTTCTTAATTAGATAAGTGTAGTAATTAGACATACGTATTGGGATATGTACCTAGCTTATTTTAGAGAATTTTCTTTTATGGGCAATAGCAACATGCCAAAACCAGTTTAAGTTCCAAATGCATACGTTTTAAAAATTGGGTGGAATAACAAATTCATGAAACATTTTTAATAAGGAATATCAAAAACAAAACAAAAAGCTTTGATAGACTTATAAATAAGAGGGAGTGGGTTAGAAACACTAGTTAACTCTTAACTGCAACATCACAAGTATTGAAAACAGCTGTCAAAAGTAAACCAACATTTGTATCATTGGCACGTATTCTGGTTTTCTTGACTTATTTTTGAAATGAATAAATGATGCAGGAGACAAACTGGTGAAATTACAATTTCTGACATGCTTGACATTATCCTAATATTAGGGAATGGCAAAATCTGATTTGAGTGAATGCAGAACTGCTTCCTTTAATTCTGCTGACATTGCCGACACTTTGAGTTATTCATTACAATAATATGTAACCTTCTTCAGTGCTGTATTGCCAAATCTGAAGTGAATTTGACAATACAGAAAATCTGACAAAACCCTTAGCTTGACTCTTTTTTTCCAGGCAAGCTGGATTCATTGCACAGCTAGAAGGAGGTCTGGTTTTTGTGCTTTTCAGTGTACTGAAATAGTTCCTTTCTTGGGCCCCTTTCTCACATTGGATGTTACCAGACGTAACATCCATGCAGTTGGGTAGCAAACACACAGCAGGTTGGTGTCTGTTCCGCTACAGGTTTGCTACGTATCAGCTCTTTCTTTCTGGGGAAGGAAAAAGGTAAAATGTACGTGTAAGGAATAAGGACTGGAAAGGTAAGGTGGCAGGGATATATATGGGAGGATTTTTAGTGCAAGACCAGCAGATTCTGCAAATGCACCCTGAGAGAGCAAGAGCTAACACCAAAACAGAGTCAAGCAGCCCAGCCCTGCAGGATGCAGTGCTCTTCCCCAGAGCTCCCCTGATTGGTTCTGGAGGCAGGAGGCACTGAGCAATGACAGGGTGCCATTCAACTGCCTGGAACCTGCTTGCGCTGTTCATTGGCCAGCGATTACATCCATCAGGTCCTTCCCTCCCATCACAGACCCAGTTCAAGAGTTCATCACTGTTTCTGGCTCCGAGATGTCTGCTCCCGACCTTCCGACCCTCGCTACATTTTCCTCCAAAAAACACCAGCCAGGCTGCTAGGCAGTAACGAAATTGCTAACGACTTTTGCTATCATTATTGATTTTGTTATTTTGTTTTTGTTATTGCAATAACGATAATGAAAACAAGAAATTTCATTTTTGTTATTGATATAACTAAAACAACATGCACCCCCTATGACATAAATACCAGAAAACTGAGATGACTAAAGTAATTGTGATGCCACATCAAGAATCTAGGGCTCAAGACCCATTTCCACTGGTGGCAAAATGTCAATAACTGCCATCCCAGACCTGAAATGTCCATTTGTCTTTATGGCATTTTTTTTCTTTTCCCCAAGGCAAATCATGAATCTGGCTTTGATTTTAGAATTCTGTATCACATGGATAAGAGATTCAACTGAGCTGTCCCTGCTGACTTTTACACAGTAATGGTCTCCTTCTGAAGTTGGCTTCAAAGCCAAGTTCATGGTTTATATGGAGACACTTAAAGAAGAGTGAACCCTTTGACCTCTAGCAATCTGGATGCTAAAATCAATGGCACACTTCTGAAATTTTTTGTCAGAGTCACAACCACAATACGTTTCAGAATTAAACCTTCCATCATATTACCTATTTGTGGCTTCAGAAAGCTGGCAAAGATCTCTGCAACAATCAAATATAAAAAGTAAATCAAGGACAAAGTATGTACTGTGAAAGCCCTAGATTCAGAAATCATCCTTCCTTTAGTGGATAACTGATGTTTCAGGGTGGGGACAGTATTTCCCTTCTTACTGAATAAGAGCGTTGTTTGCATCCTGCAGAGGGAGAGGCTAAGGCTTTTTAGAGTAGCAGTGTGGTTCATCTTATGCGAGTGTCTCCTTCTGGGGGGGGGGAGGGGCATTCATGGAGAATTCTGAAGGTGATTAACATTTCAGTCCACCAGCAGGAGAAGACTGTGAGGGTGACAGTAACTGAATTCTTGCTTTTGGGAAATACATAAGGAAAAACAGATAGTTCCTCCAGCTGACAGGGGCAGACTCTGACGCCTACTGGCAAAATTAAAATTTAACAAATGGTGGCTTGAAACAATAGATTACTATAGCGTTTAACTGTAACAAAGCTACTCAGAACCTTAATTTTTTAAAAAATGTGTTGTTCAATCCTGAAAAGAAT
Organism: Sphenodon punctatus; assembly: GCA_003113815.1. Taxonomy (NCBI): domain Eukaryota; kingdom Metazoa; phylum Chordata; class Lepidosauria; order Sphenodontia; family Sphenodontidae; genus Sphenodon; species Sphenodon punctatus. The sequence goes on from QEPC01003681.1 coordinate 1,445,595, forward strand.
GAGACTTTTTCTTAGCTGTTGCCATGTGCCAGTAGGGTAGACTGAAACGAAGACAGTATTCCAACGCACTAATGCATTCTGTTGCTGCAGTTAACTTCCAGCACAAAGCGGAGAAAAACAAAAGGCTAGTGAAAGAAAAATTCAGAAAAGGTCTACAGTCTGTGGAACCTGAAAAGGATTAACTTGGTCTCCTGGGTGTGATTCGCTATGCTGATCTGAAAAACTAAGACAACTTGGGGCTCTGGGTGGCTGCCGGTCTGCTAAGCCCCTTGGAAGCCTGAATCGACAAATATCTCAGCCAGCCTATCCTGAATTACTTGCTCCATCTGTGTTTGCTTGTGTCTACATTGACAGCTGCCTGCCATCTTGGCAAGAAGTCGATGCAATTTGAGAATCTGTAGTAGATGTATAGCATGTGCATGCAGACAGACAGACTCACACATGCAAGCACACAGCACTTAGACTAACAAAGCTGTTAGTTAGCCCGTTTAGTAGATAAAAAGCTTCATCTACCCCTGTATATAAACAAATTCCAGTTCCATTATGGGTACTTGAATCTATTTGCATGGCATTTACTAAAGAGGTATTGATCCACACAAGTTAGTGTCAGGTACCGAAGACTTCCATATTCATCAGTTTTCCGTTGATGAATGAGATTATAGAGGACAGACATGTTTTTTTTGTTTTTTTTAAGAAAAGCAGAAATTAAGCATTGTCGGGTTAATATTTGTTTTCCGAGAGATTGTACTATCTCTCGGAAAACAAATATTAACCCGACAATGCTTAATTTCTGCTTTTCTTAAAAAAAACAAAAAAAACATGTCTGTCCTCTATAATCTCATTCATCAACGGAAAACTGATGAATATGGAAGTCTTCGGTACCTGACACTAACTTGTGTGGATCAATACCTCTTTAGTAAATGCATGCAAATAGATTCAAGTACCCATAATGGTACTTTTGAAATCAAATAATCTTACCATTATTATTAATTATTATTTCAAATTTTTATGCCTTCCTTTACAAAAGGCTCAGGGCAAATATTAAAAATACATACATACATTTAATAATATGTTAAACACACACACACACCCCAAACCACCACCTTTGGTTTGATTAATAACAAACAGAATTATATTTATTATTGCAAAAATAAAGCTTGGGTACAGGTAATGGTACCGAAAACCTTATGTATCCATCATGTCATCAAAATGTAAGTAATTAATCATGGTGTTCTGCAGCTGAAAGTGGCAAAACTAGGCCATTTAGAGATGTGTCACCAGTAAGCTCATTCAGTTTTCTGCAGATACTGTAAAAGTGCCACCTAGCCAGAGCTTACCATTCTGACAATGTACTTAATACAAGAGCCTGTTTGTAAGAAAAATAATATCCCTGCTGGGATTTGGCTCTTTCATATTGAGAGCATGATGTGTGACATATGGAACTGTATAAACAAATTCCAAATAATAATCATAATTAAAACCCTAGTATTTTGAAAAAGAATTATTGCAGTAATCAAGGCCAATCAACAACCTGCAACCCTGCCTCATAAGGGGAAACTATGGGGAGAAGTAGAAAGGGAGAATAAGAAGAGGATAATAATGTAGTGAGGTATCTATTCAACGTATTTCAGCTTTTGATTTTGTATTAGATAACTTGTTACCACGTTTTGGTTGCACGTCCCAGGAACGGGGAGCCACCCCCAGCCAGGTCATCTTGGGGAACAGAACACACTTTCGAAATAGAACAGAACATGTGGCATGATCCGGATTTTGGGGGGAGGGTCGATGCGCAGTCGGCATGACAGCAAGCCATGGCTGGGTGGTTCAGCCAACTCCGGCTCTCGTGGATAACTCCTGAGTTCGGACAATGGATTCAGTTCCTTCCGGGCCAACATTTCCAGCCTAGCCACCTACCACACCAGGACCTGAACTGGGCCCACATCTGGTGAACTCACAGGAAGGATGTGCAGGTTTGGTGCTGGTCCAGAAGAGCCAGACCTGGCCTAACCAGGCCAGCATGACATTTGAAAACACCCATTAATAGGAGCTGTAGGCATGCCATAGATAGACTTCCTGTGTCTGATAGTTAGGGCTATGAATTTGTCATGGAAACTTTCTTAAAAAGTCATGAGTTGGTCATGGCAGGAATGAGAAAAAGTCACGGAAAACTCATGGGTATTTTATTTATTTATTTTTTTAAAATTCAATATTGTAACCCCTCCCCCTCCCCCATTAGATTGTAAACCCAGGGATTAGATTGTAATCCCCCTAGAACAGATTGTAATTCCAGTAGCACAGACTGTGCCCCCCTAGCACAGACTGTAACCACCCCACCCCCCCAGCACAGAATAGGAGGAGGAAAACACACCCCACCCCTTAGATTGTAAACCCAGGGATTATAAAGCCCTTTGAAAGCCCCAGGCTTAGATTGTACGCCCAAGCAGGGGATAAAGGCAGAGGAAATGCTGCCGTCTCCTCCTGGGTGCTCCTCCTGGGTGCCCTTTGAAGCTTCCTGAGACTTCCGGGTCTGGGTTGGATGAACAATGGTAATGTTCTCTGCCTCTGATCCCGCCGCCACGCCACTACTTGACCACACCCAAAGCTCCGTCCCTCACAAGAAACAACACTGAGGAGGGGTTTGGAGCTTCAGGGAGAGGCCGTGGCTTTACCCGGTGGCGCCCAGCATGCTACTGTCACCAGCTTCCTGCCATGCCACCACGTCTCCACAGCCAGGGAGGGGTTTGGAGCTCCAGGGAGACACTGTGGATCTTCTTAGCACTATTGTGCATGCTCTTCTCACCAGCTTCTTGCTGGCTCTGCTCATCAGTTTGGGGGAAATCTAGAAAAACTTGTGAAAATCACAGAAGTCAAGGGAAGATCTCAAAAGTCATGGAAGGGGGCAAAAGTCACTAAAAACTTGACTTTTGTCACCACCGTGACAAATTCATAGCCCTTCTGATAATTATTCTCAAGTTTCAGCACTTGAAGAATAATTCACAAACTAGAATATTTCACTTTCACTATTAGCTGTGGCAGGATACAACCCCTCTTGGAATGAGCACAGGTTCAAGGACCTAAAATGAATGAATGAATCACTGACTGAAGGAGGCAACGCTCATGAGAACACACCCCAAGTGCTATGTGGTTGATGAGCCAGTTGGGGTTGGCTAATTGGCTGCAGCTGGGAGCAGGAGTGAAATTGCTGGTCAGCTAAGGGAAAGAACCATTATAAGGGACATTGCTAGTACTATAGGTGCAACAGATGCAACTGCATTATGGCCAAAAATGCATGCAGAACTGGTGTGCATCTCATGTGAGGGGGTCCATACACCCATGGTCATTATATAAGCTTGTGCCAGAATGCCCAAATTATAACCATGAGGGAGATAAAGGGCCCATCACGAGATTGCCTCAAAGTGCTAGGAGCTCACCTAGGGATGCCAAAGCTGGAGAAAGGTAGAAGGATGGAGCTTGTTCAAAGGCCTGCCGTGCACTAGGTTTCCTCGAAGCTAGCTGGCAACGAGACCAGGCTAGGGAACATCAGGCTGGGTGGGAGCCAATGACAGCTTCACCCCAAAGGAAAGGGCTGGTGGCTCAGAGAAGGGAGGTTTTCCTCAGCACAAAGTCTGGGAGCCCAAAGAAGGGGGCTTGCCTTACTGAAGAAAAACCCCAACCTGAAGGGTAGCTAAGCAGTGTTGTTTTTGTTTACACATTTTGAATGTCTCAACACTGTATTGGTACCGCGGACTGGTCTTGCTATTAACACAGGCAGCCGTGATGCAGAAATTGTGATGCAGATGTTTTGAGCCACCCCAAGCTGCTGTGCTGGAGGGGGCAGCAAATAAATCAATCAATAAATAGATTAATTAACTATAGACAGTCACTTATGGGTATTTTTAGACGTGATGGTACCATGGGTGGCCATGCTTTGACCCACGTGGCCACCGCGGTGCTGTTCCATCTGAACCAGCCTGCCAGATGTTTCTCCAGGCAGGATCAGGAATTTCCCCGGGCCGTGGCAGTTTTTAGCTCATCCCATCACCAAGTCACAGGGAATTTTTACTTATTTATATTTATTTATTAATTACAGTTTTATATCCCGCTCCTTCTGCAAAGCAGCTCGGGGCGACTTATAATTTAAAACAAAAATATAAAACATATAAAACACAAATATAAAACCACTTTAAGGGGGAAGAATCAAAATATAAAGATAAAACAAAAACTTTCCCACCCTAGCTCTCAGAACCATCCCACCCAACCCGTCTCACTCGCCAAAAGCCTGACATAAGAGTCAGGTCTTACAAGACTGTCTAAAAGAGGGGAGATCCCAGGCCAATTGTGCCTCAGCTGGGAGGGAGTTCCACAGCCTTGGTGCACCACCGAGAATGCCCTCTCCATAGTAGCCCCCCGGAATACCCAAGGGATTTCGAGAAAGGTACCCCCAGTTGATCACATGGGCCAATCCAGATCCCAGGGGGTGAGGCAGTCTCACAGTTAAATGGGGTCCAGGCCATGCAGGACTTTAGGGGTAAGCACCAACACCTTGAATTGGACCTGGAAGACTATAGGTGGCCAGTGCAGAGAATGGAGCACTGGTGTAATATGCTCCTAACAGCCTGTCCCCATAAGGAGGCAGGCTGCCACATTCTGCACTAGCTACAGTCTCCAAACCATCACCATGGGTAGCCCCACATAGAGTGCATTACAATAGTCAAGTCTTAAGATGATGAAAGCATGGATAATAGTAGCCAGGTCAGAGTCTGAGACATACAGCCAAAGTCATCGCACCAGATGTAATTGGCGAAATGCGCTCCTCACCACAGCCCCCACCTGCACATCCAGGTGGAGCTGGGAATCGAGAACCACTCCCAGACTGCAAACTTGGGGAAGCAGTGGAGGGTGAACCCCATCAATGATGGAAGACACCATACCCACTTTCTTCCCCACTAACATCACCTCCATCTTGTTGGGATTCAGTCTCAGTCAGCTCACCCCCATCCAGTCCCCAACAGCTGCCAAACACTGGGTAAGCACTGAGACTTCCGGGTCTGGGTTGGATGAAAAAGAGAGGTAGAGTTGGGTGATGACACCGAACACCGCACCATCTCATGACCTCACCCAGCGGCTGCATATACACATTGAACAGGACAGGGAACAAGATGGAACCTTGCGGGACACCACATGATAGGTCCCGGGGAGATGAAAAATAATCCTCAAGCACCACTCACTGAGTTCTTCCAGCCAGGAAAGAGCAGAACCATTTGAGATCAATCCCACCTACCCTACCACAGTTCTGCAGGTAAGTATGGCCAACGGTATCAAACGCAGCCAACAGATTTAACAGAATCAACAGGGTCAAACGACCCTGATTCAATTCACGGTGGAGGTCATCGACCAAAGCCACAAGTGCAGTTTCACTGCCATAACCCAGGCGAAAGCCAGACTGTGAGGGATCCAGAAACTCAATGTAGTCAAGATGCCCCTAAAGCTACTGAGCCACTACACATTCAATAACCTTCCCTAAGAAGGGAAGGTTAGAGACAGGCTGATAACTGATGAGGGAGTCAGTGTCAAGCAACCATGCTGTCATGCTTTGCTTCTGGCTGGGGTGAGAGCCCTCACTGCGGGCAGGATCCAGCCCAGCCACCAAACAGACATGTCAGCAGCCCAGGCCAGGGAGGGGGCGGGGAGAGGGTGGAGTGGCACGTGGATGTGGGTAAGCAGGCTCCATTCTCCACACTGCTGAGCACAGCCAGCTCACCTGCAGTCTATGAGGCCACCACACATGCCCGGAACAGCCCCGGCCTTGGACTGGGATCACGTAGAGAAAGCCATCATACATGATGGTCTGCTCTACCCTGGTCCAGAGATCGCTTTCCCCGGGCCATGGCAGTGCTTAGCCTGAGCTGTGACTCAGCGATGAGCCCAAGTTACAGCCCAGGCTAAAAACTGCCACAGCCCAGGGAAAGCCCCTGATCCAGTCCGGGAAAACAATACATCTGGTGGGCCAGATCAGACAAGTCGGCACCATGGGTGGCCGACCTGCAGTACCGTCACATTCAGAAATACCCATAGCTCGGGCTAAGCACTGCCACATATGATGACCCACTCTATCTGACCCTCAGTCTGGGGCCGGGGCTGTTCCGGGTGCACACGGTGGCCTCACAGGCCTCCGCAGCTGCCCATCAGGGAAATGGATAGGTCACACTCAGCAGTGTGAGGGCTGGGCCTGCGGACCCCTGTCCGCACGCTGCCCCACCCTCTCCCCGGCCCAGGCTGCCAAACACATCTGTTCGACAGCCAGGCCAGATCCTTTCCGAGGTGAGGGCCTTCACCCTGGCCAGGTTCAAAACATGACAGCGCGGTGCGCCATCATGTGTAAAAATACCCTATGAGTCAGTGTTATTTATTCCAGAATAACTAATGTGCTTGAACTAGGCTTCTGGTGAATATGGTATGAATTCCCCATTTAACCATGCTTTACCAGCCTGATCATGAGAACAACTAAGTTGTGAAAGCATGTTTGTTAAGGAGTTCTTCCTATATTTCTTAGGAGTTTGGAACAATTGATATCACAATATAACATACAAAAGCTGGTTACTGTGAAAGATAGTGTCACAAAAGGTTCTGATTCTCAAAGCATTGTGACAGCACAAGTCCCACTGAAATCAGAAGGGCATACAAGTCACAACACTTTGAACAATGGAAACAAAAACAGATGAATGACTATGTATGATAGAATATTGACATCCACAGGTGATCAACAAAGATCCAAGCAGGTCTGGACTAAAACACCACATCTCAACATCCTAAAATTTGAGGAAACTTGAAATCTGAACCAAGACCCCAAATTGGGCCTAATTCTCTGCTTTTTAATTCTACCAAAAGCAATGAAGTAAAAAGAGAAGAAAATCTGGTCCTCTTACAGTGACCTAACTTGTTGATCTGCAGGAACCAGATCTGGAATTCATTATTTCAGTTCTCCATTTGTTTGCAAGTGCACCTAACAATAACAAGAGAAAATATAACTAAGCATAATTGAATGTGGATGCTTGTAAATGTTGTCTGTGAGGTGTCTGTAGATCTCAAGGGGCTTGTGCATATACACACCATAAAACATCAGTCTTTCTGTACATAGCCACTGACCAGTCCTCCAGAAAGTATATAACATGACCAGGGAATTGGGATGCAAACCACATGCAATATATGTTATGGTACAGTAGATGTTGACAGTAAATGACTAGGAATGATTAAAATAAAAATGTCATGAAATCAAATCCTGCTACGTTTTTCGTTATGCTACTAGGGTTCATCTATTTCATTGGGACATGGTCCTGAACTGGTGATAGAACAGAATACCTCTTCAGGAACTGGGACTGCTGCAAACTTCCATCCCAATCTTCATAGCTGGATACTTCCATTGGCTTTCAAGTAAATAGTAATTTCAAGTGAGAGATCCATTTCATGATCTTAGACGGTATGTGGGAATGCTCTTTATTGGTGGCAGATCCAAACTAGTCCATCCCAGGTTTTGCACTGGTTGGAGAGGTAGAAGGCAATCAGCTGCTAGCTAAGTTGTGTTGTGCTGAGAGCAGCAAGAACAAAAATTCCTGGCTGTCGCCCCAGCCAGCTGACGCCCCAGTAGGGGCGGCTGGTGGGTTTTGATGTTGGAGGGGCACTGGGGCAGTAAGGCCAGTGGCCTAGGGACAGAGCCAGGCAGACGGTAGGCGGAGCCAGGGGGATGGTAGGCCAGTGGCATGGCATAACCCAGCAGCAAGGAGTTCCCAGGGTTAACATCGGATGGAAGAAAACAGATAATTTATAAACCCAAAACACAGGGACCCATCCTTCAAGGATGGGTCCCTGTGTTTTGGGTTTATAAATTATTTATTTTAAGCTTGAAGGATGGGTCCCTGTGTTTTGGGTTTATAAATTTCCTTGTAAAGCACCCCAGCCACAGCCTGAGTCCAGTTTTACCAAGCACATCCCATTTCCAGCATTTTGAACACCACTGAAATTGCATGACTTGCAGTGACATCTCTCTCAGGATTTCCAAACCTCCATTTTACCACACACAGTCCCCCTCTTCCCTGCACTAACTCACTAGCCCCCACTCCCGTCCCCGAGAACCCAGGAGCCCTGGCTCCCAGCACCCCCTGCACTAACCCACTAGTCCCCACTCCCCTCCCTGAGAACCCAGGAGCCCTGGCTCCCATCACCCTCCCTGCTCTAACCCACTAGCCCCGCACTCCCCTCCCAGAGAACCCAGGAGCCCTGGTTCCCATCCCCCTACCATAACCCACCTCCCTCCCCCCCGTGTGCCCGCATTTGCCCCCCATGTATCCCCCCGCTCCCCCTTCCCCCGTGTGCACACACTCGCACCCATGTACCCCCCTCTCCCTCCTCCCCCCATGTGCACACTCACCCCCCATGTACCTGCCTGCTTCCCCCTCCCCCTGTGTGCCTGAACTTACCCCCATGTACCCCCGCTCTCCCCTGCCCCCGTGTACCCGCACTCACCCTCCATGTGACCCCCCCGCTCCATCCTCCCTGCCAGGGAGGGAGGGAGGAAGGAAGGGACTCGGGGAGGCTAAGAGCTATGCATGCGTCAGCAGCTCCCAGCCCCCTGCACAAGCTGGGACCCAGCCTGTGCAGGGGTCTGGGAGCTGCTGATGCACACCCACTCTTAGTTCATACCGGGGGCGCCTCTATTGGACGCCCCCGTATGAACTTTCCCTCTGCCCAGCCCCTGCAATGCAAGAGTGCCCCCTGCAGCACTCTTGCATTGTAGGGTCCCTTTATGTGGAATGGATGACTCTTCTAGCTGCCCACTCTGCATAAAGGGAGAACGGCTCCCTTTTGACCCTGAAGGTTTCTTTAGGAAGCCTTCAGGGGATGGGGGTGAGTCACCAGTTGTGTGCGCACACACAACCAGTGAGAATGTGTGGAGCCACCTCGAAGAACCTTATTTAGCAAGGCAGAGACCTTCAGACGGTCTCTGCCTTGCTAAACAAGGTTCTTCGAGGTGGCTCCACACATTCAGTGTGATGCCGACGCGGCCGGGTTTTTTTTAAAAAAACAACTGCTGGAGCCTGCCGCCAGCCAGGGAAGTCCTGGGGGGCCAGGAGGGGCATTGCCCCTGCTTCCCTGGAGGGCCCACTGCCCCTGCAACCCAGCCAGCTATCGGCCTGTCTCTAACCTTTGCTTTTTAGGGAAGGTTATTGAATGGGTGGTTGCCTAAATACTCCAGACACATCTCGATCCTGGACCCATTTCAGCCAGGTTTCCCTGGCTGTGGCATGGAGACTGAACTTATAGTTTTGGTTGATAACCTGCACCTGGAGCTGGACAAGGGCAATTCTATCTTGTTGATCTTGTCAGATCTTTTTGAGGTCTTTGATACAGTTGATCATGAGTTGTTATTGGTGTGACTGCAGGCCCTGACAGGGGTGGGCAGGACTGCTCTTGAGTAATTCCGCTCTTTCCTGTCGGGGAGGTCCCAGTAGGTGGTGATGAGTGATTGCTTATCATCTCCTCCAGACATTTCCTATTGTGTCCTGCTGGGTTCTATTCTATCCCGCTCTTGTTCAATGTGTATCTGAGGTCACTGGGTCATTCAGATGTCTGGGGTAATGTGTCATTAATATGCTGATGACACTCAACTCTACCTCTCTTTTTCATCTGACCTAGGTCCCACAGTGCCGGTGCTTACCCGATGCCTGGCTGCTGTCAGGGACTGGATGAGGGTGAGCCAATTAAAGATGAAACCTGACAAGACTGAAGTGATAATGGTTGGCCAGTCTTATGACACCTCTCATTGATGGTCTTTCAGGTCTGACACACACACACACACCCCGGGTCTTTCAGGTTTGCAGCATCAGAGTGCCTTTGGATCCCTCGCTGAGCCTGGATTGTCAGGTGCCAGCGGTGGCCAGGAGCGCTTTTCACCAACTCCATCTGGTGAGGAGGCTGTGGCCTTTTCTTTCTGATTCAGATCTGGCCACTGTCATCCATGCTTTCATCGTCTCAAATCTAGATTACTGCAATGTGCTCTATGTGGGGCTACCTCTTGATGACTGTTCAGAAGCAGCAGCTGGTGCAGAATGCAGAGGCTTGGCTCCTTTCGGGGACAAGTCACTGGGGAGTACATTACACCTGTGCTCTGAGGTTTGCAATGGCTACCTATAGCTTTCCAGGCAGAATTCAAGGTGCTGGTTTTGACCTTTAAAGTCCTAAATGGTCTGGGTCCCATATATCTGAAAGTCTGCCTGTCCTACCATGCTCCTTTGTGGCCCCTACGATTAGCCAGGGGCACCCTCCTGTACCTTCCATCCATTACCCTTGTTCATGGGGCAGAAGTGCGTAGGAAGGGGTTCTCGGTTGCTCCACCCCTGTAGTAGACCTCCTTTCCCCGGGAGGTTCACTTGAGCTCGAGCCTGGCTATCTTCTGGAGGTGGTGCAAAACCTTTTTATTGGGGAAAGCATTTGTAGGCAGGGATAGGTGGGGTTTGCTTGAGTGGGGGAGGATAGGGTGTTTTTACAGTATGAATTTTAACATTTTTAACTGTGTTTTTTGTGTGGACTGTGAGCTGCCCTGAGCTTTGTGGGTAGGGCAGCATAAGCAAAACAAAAACAAACAAACGAGTCCATCACAAACACCGGGGCTAGATGCACTCCACGGTCTACACTGACAAAAGCCAACAAAGACCTTGTCAGGAGGACTCTGCTGTGGGAAAGTCATACCCACAGGGTAAGTTTTAAACCTTCCCTGTATTAGGGACCCATGACCTTCAAGCCAAAGTGTGCGAGTGGGTGGGGCTTAGTACGGGACAGTGACAGCCTGAGCTTCAGAATCATGTGCTGAATCAGCACTTTCATTTCCCTCAGCATGCAAAAATTAGGCCTAGTGTCAATACTGCCTGGCAGGTTTGTTACCAAGCATCTACAGTACATTTTATGTTCTGCTTATTAATAAATGATAGTGTTCCAGCAGGTTTCAAACAGTTCAGCAGGAGTTCACTGCCTCTAGTCTAGGCCTTTAGAAGATGTAATATTATTTATTTATTTGGAGATTTATAAAATTCACCCATCAGACACTGTCTAAGTGTTCAAAACTCTAAGACAATTTACATAGTTAATTGACAAAATGTCAGCCTAGATAGATCTCCATCCATGAACACTGCTTCGTGCAGTATGCTCCCAGTTCATACAGTCTGGCCCCTCAGGCAAGAGGCTGAGTAAACAGATTGGCCTTTCACCATGCCTAGAAGGGCAACCCAACCCAGCTCTGTCAAGTCAACTGGTGACATGAATTCCAGAACCAAGGCCTCTCCACCAATAACATTTGCTTTTCATCGCCAGAAAGTCTCCATTGCCTCCTTTTAGAGAGTGCACACAGTAGACAAGCATGGGGAAGTTAATCCTTATTACTAGTGACACTAGAAAAGCTTATGACAGATGCACAGGGTGGCTCTTTTGGAAGATTGCATATTATGGGAAGAATGTTTTGCAGAGAACTGCCAGGAGTCTTAGCAACTGTATTAAAAATATATTGCCTTTTACTCACTGCACTGTTCATTTAATGAACCCCTGAGCCTCTGGGTGAGGGAATGTACAGTATTTGAGCAGATAATCTATATGACGTAACAAATTAACCTTGGAAAAACATCGCGGCAGTTATGCTTTTAGTGAAGCCGTATCATGCTCTCCATTAAATAAGATAGACTTGTATCTCACTGCAGGAGTGACCTCCAACTGAAATGGTTCCTCTCTCTCCACTGAACTTCGTAAGACTGTACTTCTGTGAGTGAACAAACTAACTTGTAGTCTACAGGGAGATTTTTAAAAACAAAAAAGGCAGTTAGATGCCTAATTCCCATTCAAAATAAATGGAAATTAGTTGTCAAACTGCCAATTGTGCCTCTGAGAAGCTTCCTCTATGTCAGGGGTGGGCAAACAGTGGCTTGGGATCCGCATACCTTGGGAGCCTGTTGGGTAGTTCAAGTGTGGCTCTTGGCCAGGGCTGGGCCTGGGCCTTAATGCTGTCTTAATAGTGGTCCTGTCTTTTTTCTTTGCACCAAATCTCAGTAGGTGAAGCATAGCTGTTCCCCAGGATCTCAGCAGCCAGGACTGTAGATCACTGGCTCTAATCAACCAGAGGACAAAGTAGGAAAGATTTTTGCACACACTTCATATGCTCTAAGCTATATTCAGACTTTCATATGCAGCTCTTGGTGTTGGGTACTTCACTGCCATATGTTAAAGGTTCCCAAACTGTAAATCATGATCCCAAGCAGGGCTGCATCGTCTGCAGATGGGTCATGATCCTTTGGACAGATATTTGATATAATAATTTCTCATTCAGGGTGACAGGATTATATTTAATTCTCAAAATGGGGTCATAAAAACAAAAAGCTTGGGAATCACTGGGCTTATATTATTAACCTTTGCTGTGCGCATGAGGGAAGGCTCCTAATTGTGAACCAGTATACCCTAGTGGGAAAAGTGCTGGATGTTAGTGACCATGGGTCAAATTCCATCTTAGCCACAAAGTGGCCTTGGGTTAGTTACTATTTCTCAGGGAATAACAATGCTAATGGCCGTTTTTACACGATGACGCTGGGTGGGGGGTGCGTTTTCTCGCCAGTGTGTGCACGGTGGGTGGGCAGGGTGTGCACACAGCCACACATACATCACCCCACGCACACCCCACTCATCATCATGCATGGAGCAACTGCCGTTTTCCCCGGTTGCTCTGTGTGTTGATGAGTGGGGGCTGCATGTTAGGCACGCGCGCATGCATCCCCACTCACTGGGCACGCCCACGCCACGTTCTTCACACGGATTGCGCCCACTCATGAACACCCAGATTTCTGGATGTTCATGAGTGGGAACATCTCATGTGAAAATGCCCATTATCTCACAGAGGGTTGTTGTGAGGGTTAGCTAGATAAGAATTGCAATGTACTTTGAACACTGAAATAATAATTAATAATATAAACATTTTGCTTCCTGTTGCACCAGTCTGGGTGCTACCATACATGGCCACCCATGAGCGACTCATCCAGCCACCTGTCATAAGGTGCTGTGGGGGAATGTGCACGCCTGTGAGCCACGCAACATTATGGCACATGGCCGAGAATCCAGAGTGCACCTTGCGGGTCAGGCCAAAAAAGTGTGTAGCAATGGGCACCTACACATACCCTGACCAAGTGACCACATGAACTGGAGAGGCCACCCATGCCAGCAGGCAAGTAGGCACTGTGGGCAGGGGACACGGCCTTTACAAGGACCAGGAACTCAACTGGCTAGGAGTGCTGGGGAGTCTGGTTCCCCAGCACTCATGCCCAGGACATGTCTGGGGCCATGGGTGGTCTGGCTCCAGATCATCCCCCTCTTTCTGAAGACAGTGTAAGACCTGGCTGTTCCGCTGGGCCTTTAGAGAGGGAGACGGGGGGATAGGTTAAGGGGGGGGGGGGATTGGTGCTGTCCTTTTAGTGTATTTTTAGTATATTTTTAGTATTTTTAATTAATTTAAAATTGTGAATTGTTGACAGTGTGTGTGACCTACTCCAAGCTGCTCTGTGAGCAGGAGTGTTGCGAGATAAAAGAATAAATAAATAAATATTCTGAAGAGTAGCCTGGCACGCTTCCCCCTCCACCATAGTCCATGGCTGGGGGAGGGTGGGGGCAAGGCAGCTACTGTGGTTGCCGTGCTGGGAGCTGCCCATTAGAATCCCTCCCCATGGACTCCACCTGAATGACTGCTCCACAGCTGTGCCACTCAGTGGCCATGGCCACCCCCACCCCCAGGTTTGCTCATTTAAAAACACTATCTGTTCTGACTGGGATGCTGAGCTGAACCACCATGCTTCTCTCAGAATATGATCTCCGCCGGGAGATGGATGCAGGATGTTCAACATTACTGGTCCTGCTAGATCTCTTGGCCACGTTTGATACAGTGGACCACGGGCTGCTGTTGAGACGGTTGCGTGACCTGGGGGTCTGGACGGGACCACCCTTGGTTGGTTCCAGTCATTCCTCTCGGGGAGGACCCAGCGGGTTGTCTTGGGAGCAGAAACATCTAGCTCCCAGGCCCTGGACTGTGGCTTTCTGCAAGGTTCAATCTTGTTTCCTCTATTATGTAATGTATATATGCAGCCCTTGGGGGAGATCATGAGAGGGTTTGGTGTGCGTTGCCACCAATACGCTGATGATACACAGCTTTACCTCTCTTTTTCAGCTGACCCAGGCCCTGCCGTCTCCGTGCTATCTCAGTGTTTGAAGGCCATGGCGAGTTGGCTATGGCAGAGCAGACTGAGGCTCAATCACGATAAGACGGAGATGATGGTGGTAGGCCGGGCGGGGGAGGTGCTACCCCCTCTTGTGGAGGGGGTGCGACCCTCCATGGCTCAGCAGGTTCGGAGTCTGGGAGTATTATTGGACGGGGGTATCTGTCTAAATCAGCAGATGGATGTGGTGGTGAAGGCGGCTTTCCGCCAGCTGTATCTGGTGCGGAGGCTGCGCCTGTATATCTCCAGACCCGACCTGGCCACTTTGATCCACGCTTTCATCACCTCGAGGCTGGACTACTGTAACACACTCTTCATGGGGCTTCCCTTGACGCTGACCTAGTGAAGAATTCAACGCTGACGTTGAAGCTAGTGCAGAATGCCGCGGCCCATCTCCTAACAGGGACGGACCACTGAGAGCACATAACACCAGTGCTCCATGCGCTGCACTGGCTGCCTGTAATGTGCCGAGCCAGGTTCAAGGTGTTGACGTTGATCTATAAGGCCCTGTACGGTCTTGGACCTGGATACCTCAGGGACCGCCTCACCCTCCGTGACTCAGGATGGACTCTCCAGTTCACTGGGGGCGCCTTCTTGGAGGTCCCCCGTGTAAAGTGGGAGGCTACAATGGAGAGGGCGTTCTCGGTGGCTGGGCCCCAGCTGTGGAACTCACTTCCAGAGGAAGCATGACTGGCCCCAAGTCTGCTGGCCTTTCATCGGGCCTGCAAGACATGGCTCTTCTCCCAGGCCTTCGGAGGCGGGTGGGTTAAATTTTTGTATGGGGGTATTTTAATTTTTTTTAAAATATCTGTGTAGATTTTTATATTTTTTATATTGTGATAAATTGTTTATTTTATGTTGGAAGCCGCCCCGAGATGCCGTAGGCATAGGGGGCAGCATATAAATGGAATTAAATAAATAAATACATAAATAAATAAGATATACGGGGCAAACTACTGCAGTGCTTTCTCAAGCAATGGTGACACCAGTAGAAGTCATCAGGAAGAGGCAGGAGTCTAGTTTATCACTAACTCAAGCACTGGCAAGGTGAAGGCACCAGCTAATAATATGTCAGGAATAACTCCACCTCCCCATGAGGCATGGACCAAATCTTTGCAGATCAGGCCTTTCACTACGCCTTGAAGATAAAGATATTGTGGTTTTGTCAAGCCAATCAGCAGCATGAATTTCAGAAGCATGGAATGTCCACCAACAGTGACTGTCTGATCCAGGAAGTTGGAGTCCTGTACAAAATGACAAGAAGAGGTAGAAACAGAAGCAACAGCACACAACAAAAAACCAAAAATGGTGACTATATAGATTACAATGTATATTTTAATAACAACAAAAATCATTTCTATATAGTCATGAAATAAAGAACATAAAATATTATAAACAAACATATATACAATAAAAATCCCAATACATTTCAAGCACCAGGCTCCTCATCAGGGGGATCTGTAATATAATTTAAAACCCATCGGTATCACAGGATATTACAAAAAACATGGAATAACGCTGTAAAAACATGAGTATTTGCTTTTTTGACATCTGAGATATGGCTGCCTTGTAATGAAAAATAATGCTATAGTTTTAATTTTCTGATAAAATGGAAAATATCTAATCTAGTGGTGAAAGTATCATGTTTAGGGGTTGGGACAAAAGATAAGCCTTTATTTAAAATTTTACATTCATCTGAATCTAACGTTCTATTAGAGAGATTAATAATTAAATTTACCTCACCCTAACATTTTCCTTATTCTCAAATCTCTGTGAAGGTATCATTTCTCCTTGTTTCTCAAAATATCTCGAGGAGGGTCTCTGGGAAATTCTTAAAAACTGTTATCACTCTCAACTATAATGTCCTATCATCACAATCAATAGACTCATCAGAAACAGAATCTCTACTTAAATTAGAGAAAGAAACGTTTCTACATCTTGGATTAGGAGATTTCACCTTATTAGTCCAAAAATATACATTATTAGGCATGTAACCTTGACTATCTCTCTTGACACTTTTTATATTTGTCTTGTTTTAATTCAGTCTGAAACATGCGCAATTCTTTAACAAAGCCAGATTATTGTCCCATCTCTGCCCTTATAGATATCATTAAAAATGTTTTCCTATAATCAGTAATTTCTTTGTCTAAAGTTATAACTTCTTTTTAGTTGTTTTTATAATTAAAATAATAAAATCTAAAGAGCATTTATTTAATATAGAACACCACCTATTACAAGAGTCCATATTATTATTTAAAAGTACAGGTTCTTTCTGTACTCAAAAGGCCTCTCGTGATATGTTTCACTTTGCAATATTCTGCCAAAGTAGCTGATTTTTTGTGGCTAGTGGTGCCAAACATTATGTGAAAATTTATCTTAGGATCCTGCGAACTCCAACTAGCTTATCTGGAGATTAGAGGCTGGTGTTTTATTATTTCTGGGTGATGCAGCACTATATTATATTCATGTTATTTATTAGGAGATTCTATTTAATAGAACTTTGTGGGGTGACTACTTTTATCCCATCTTCCCCCTCAATATGTTTTGCCATTTTGGGTAATTGACCCAAGGTGTTAACTCCATTTGACCCATTTTCTTATGACACTATATTATTGTCATTACAGATTTATTGTTAATTCAGATTTCATTGGCATGAGAATAGTTGATAGCATGACTACAGAAAGGTAATACTCATGTTTTTCACAATATTTGTTTGTTTGTTGTGCCCTGCACAAAATGGCCATGTGGGCCCCCTGCTGACATAGACACATGATGGACACACACTGACTTCTCCATTAGAAAAAGGAAAATGTTAGTATGAAATTTATGTGCAATTAAACATAACATCTCCTTCAGGGGCTCATGCGCCATGCATTAAAGGTCCCTATGTTGCCCTTGACCCGCGAGGAGGCGGGGGAGATGCCTCCTCCTGGCCCTCTCCTCCCTTTGCGGGATGGGGCCAGAGCCTCCCTACGTGGCACAGGATCTTCGTGGGGAGGTGGGCAACGCCTCCCGCTCCTCCCTCCCTCCCTCCCGTGAACATGCTCTTGGTTGCACCCTGGGGAAGTGATGCTCTCTGGGGGATTGGGGAGGGGCTAGGAGAGGTGCCAGGTTTCCCAGGCTGGGTTCCTATACAGGATCCCAGCCAATCAGAATTAGGGTGTCTTTTCCAGCTGCCCAGGCCACCCTAATGGGAGCCACAGGAGTGTTCTCTCCCCCCTCCCTTCTTTACCAGAGAGGAGAGAGAGAGAGAGAGGAAGAATTGGCCCAGTTTGCAGGCTGCTGCAGAGGACAACTGGATCCCTCCTTTGGGAGAGTAATATTCTTTTAATATACTTTTCTATTTATTATTAATTTTTGTTTTATTTATTTATTTTTTATTCTTTTGTAAATGTATTTTTATTTTGGATTTATTTTTAGGTTTTTAGTTGATTTTGGTTGTGTGGGTATTTAAAATATATTTTTGGATTTTTTACAAAAATTATTTTTTAGTATTTTGGTTGTCTGGGTATTTTAAATGTATTTTGGGATTTAAAAAAAAACATTTTTTAGGGTTTGGGGTATTTTGGTTATTTTGGTATTTTAAATATATTTTTGGATTTTTAAAAAAAAAATTGGTTTGTGCATTGACTGAATATATTTTTTAATATATATATTCTTCTTTTAGATTTTTAAAATAATTTGTTTGTGTTTGTTTGTAGTTTAGTGTGGCAGGGCTAGGTCACAAGATGGTGCCTGCCAGGAGATAAAACCCAAGATAGCCACCACAGGAAGTGGCTAAGTTTGGGGGGTGGGGGCAGCACTATAGGAGGAAGCCAGCCCCTGGAAGAGGGGCAGTCTGCTCCTGACTGTAGTAAAAGATGCATCTCCTGGAGAGGCTGGCCGATTTTGATGCCTGGAAAAGAGGAAGTCTGGACCTGAGGACCTGAAGAGACCGTGCGAGTTGGCAAAGAGCTAGCCTGGGACTATGGTTGTAGCTAGGCTCTGCTGTATGGACTATGGGTGGCCATAGGTTTGGTGCCTGGCCTGGGCTTTGTCAATAAACTGTTACTGAGCTTCACCCTGGAGTGCAAGTCTTCTTGGGGACCTGATCCTGCATTCACTCACCCCATGGTTAACTGGGGTCTTGCTAAATTTAGATGTTGGATATTCCGCAGCTGTGGAACTCCCTGCCGGTGGAGGCCCGTTTGGTCCCAGATCTCCCCTTGTTTCGACGTTGCTGTAAAATGTGGCTGTTCTGCGTGGCTTTCGATGGGGAGGGTGGGGGGAATGGGTTAGGGTGGTGGGAGGAGGGATATTTTTTAATTCCTCCCTGGTGATTGTTTTAAAGTTTTTTTTATTGTTACTATTGTTGTTGTTATTGTGAGCCACCCAGAGCTGCCGTGGCAGGATGGGTGGGATAGAAATTTTTAAAAATAAAATAAATAAATAAATAAATAGTGCATTGGCTGAGTGCAGCAGGGGGGAAATGCAGCAGTGTGAACATTTCAAATATACTACTTGTTTTTCACGTGACCTTATGTTGTTTTATAGTGCTGCACTTTCTTGTGACAGCCCCTTTGAATTTTGTCCCTCTTCCTGTGTAATTTGATGATAGAGAAAGTTGAAATTTGAATGTTTAAATTGGTTGGGATATTTTGGTGGGCGCATAATGGAAAACAAAATCACGGAAAAAATATAGAAGCTTTCCCAAAGAACTTATTTGGTGACAATGTTGTTTGGTGACTAAGGACACTTAAGAAGTACTTGCTTTGCTGATGTTGCACATAGCCTTGTGTGTTTTTAGGCCCTTTTAACACGAGACGCAACCACCCATGCATGCCTACACAGGTCCTCTTCATGGGCATGAGTGGGAGCTTCCTGTGTGAATGCTGCGGCGGGTGGGCGGGCACGCGTCCACACTCTTGTGACCACTCATATCTACCCATCTCCACCCATTCCCCACGCATGGAGCAACTGGCCAAAACAGCAGTTGCTCCGTGTCTGGAGGTGGGTGGAGATGAATGTACGTCTGTGTCCACACGCACCCCCGCACCGCCCCCACACTGGCACGTGAACCAATCCCGCCCACAGCCATGGCCTGTTTAAAAGGGGCCTTAGTGTTTTTGGAGAAGGAAATAGTAGCATCAGCCACTTTGAATTTTGCCGCCCACTCTACTTGGAATTTGGGATCTTAAGGATTTTTCAGTGTATTGTTCTCTTGTTCGGGAACTTTCCACTTGCAGGAAGAATACTGCAAGTGCTATATCAGAGGTGGGGAATCTTCCCCCTCCCTGGGACAAATTGTCGCATTTATGGTGTGGATTTTAGGATTTCACATAATCCTGTTGGTTCTATTAGAATTCTTCGTGTGTTTTAGTTGTGGCTTATGTTGCCTGTGTATTTCAGATACTGTAATGTTTACTTGAATTGCACCTTTAGTAAGGTACTGGAAATTTCTGTAATCTGGGGTAGCTATTATGGGAGACAAGTCCCTGCCCAGTGGGCTAGCTTACAATCTAAACAGGACACGTGTGAGGGGAACACAGGGAGAAACACACACATTTTTTTAAACAAATGGGGAACGGATTTGTTTAAAATTTCACAATAATTAATTAATTAATTAAAATTCCATATTAATTAATTAATTAAAATTCTATATTAATTAATTAATTAAATTCAATATTAAAATTCCAAATTAATTATATGAATTAAGTAATTACTTAAAATTATATTAATTAATATTCCATAAAATTCCATATTAATTTCAACATTCTGGTTGGCCCTGCCTACCGTTGGCTTGGCTCTGCCCACTACTGGCCCCTTCCACTGCTCAACCAGCCTTAGAACTCACCAGCTGCCACTGCTCTCTCCTGAATTGCCATGGGCTCTCCATATGCCAGGGAACCCCATGTTTAAGTCTCTGCAAGCCCATCTGTTATGCCAGTGCTTCTCACACTCATGTTGTCATTTCACATTTATTCATCGACCTCAGGTACTGAGGCCCCCTGTGGGGCTTCCAACACATAAGGTTCAGTGTGGTCACACAGCCTACACTTGCCTAAATCCAGTCATATCAACAGTAGGCATGGGCGAACAAATCGCGGTTCGTGTTCGGCCGTTCGGTTCGGCCGCGATCGGTTCGTGCGTTCGCGTTCGGCCGTTCGGTTCGGCCGCGTTCGGTTCGTGTGTTCGTGTTCGGTCGTTCGGTCGTACCTCGCGTTCGTGTTCGCCCGTTCGGTTCGGCCGTTCGTGTGTCGGCCGTTCGTGTTCGGTTGTTCGGGCAGGTCGTACGTTCGTGTTCGGCCGTTCGGTTCGTTCGCCATCGGGTTTTGCGTTCGTGTTCGGTCGTTCGGTGTTCGGGTGGTTCGCGCGTTCGCGTTCGGCTGTTCGGCCCGAAAAAACCAATGTTTTTTAATATATAATTTTTTTAAATTTTTTTATTGAATTTTTTTATCAAATATTTATATCTCTACACTAATAACTAACTAACTACCTAACTAATAAATGTATTCTAAATGCTATGAATAACTCCAACAAAGCAAACCCTAAAGCTGAATCACAGAAAAAACAGTAAACTCACATCAGTAAACCTTAAACTAAACTACTCAAACAAAAATGTATCGACCTAATCCATCTATCTACCTATGAATTGAATATATGGGATGGGGGTTAGGGGGGCAATCACAAACAAGACAAGGAGGGGTACAAAACTGAAATGAAACCTAAATCAATCTATAAATTAATAATATATACTACTACTCTAATGAATCAAAAAAACAGGGGAAGGGAATGGGGAGGGAATATTCAATGGAGGGGGGAGGGAAGGAGGAAGATTGAAGATTGAACACAGGGAGGGATAAAAACAAAAAATAACAACTAAATCTATCAAAGCTAATGTAAATAAATGAGAATATGGGGGTAGATGGGTTGGATGGGTGAAATAGGAGGAGGATGGCAATGGATTGGGGAGCTGGAAAATGCTGGGTGAGGGAGCCTTCTGAAACGCCTGCTGCTCAGGAACAGTGACTAGCTCAGAAGGTATTGGGAAGGGGGGAGGCAGACAGTTTTGTTTCTTGCTGCGCCCGCCTCAAATCAGCCCCATTGGCTCCGTGCAGCCTAGCCCGTGGCCAATCATAGACTGCCAAGCCAGTGGTCTGAGGCGAAAAGAGATGGTGATTCATCAGGCTGGCTGCTACTCCAAGCCACTCTCCACCCTCCACCCCTGGTGCCTGGAAGTCTGCTCCTAGCTGAGTCAAATGACTTCCCCCTCCCTGCTACATTTGGCCTTCCAGTGACCTGACAGAAGACCATGTTTTAGCCACCCGAACACAACCGAACGCGATTCGAATTGAACGAACTGTTCGGCCATTTCGTAGTTCGGTGTTCGGTTCCGTTCGGTGTGTTCGGCCATTTCGTAGTTCGGTGTTCGGTTCGGTTCGGTGTGTTCGCCATTTCGGTGTTCGGTGTTCGGTGTTCGGTCCGTTCGGTGCGTTCGTGTTCGTGTTCGTGTTCGGTTGTCCGAACAGGCCGAGTTCGGGCCGAACACCGAACTACCGAACCGCGTTCGCCCATCCCTAATCAACAGTGTTCTGCTCTTCCCCACCCCACCCCCCGCCTTTAGAATTAACACACCTTCTCCCTAACTTCCACAGAAGCAGTGGTGTCAAGAAAGAAAAAAGGGACTGCAGAAGCAGTATGCACTGACACAGGGTGCAGACACACGAGTAGGGGTGGCCATCTCGTGGCAGGCAACAGCAGCCACTACACTTTGGGCCGGCAGACACACAAGCAGCCCCACTTTAGGTAGCCTTATCCCACTTTGGGCAACCTTGCTACACCCTGCATCACTGGGCTTTTTCCGAGGACACAGGGCATAGCAAGGTTGTCCAAAGTGGGATTGGACTTGCCCACAGCAGGGCAAACATCTGACAGCTGGTGGCTGCACAAGCCAATGCATCGCATGACCCAGCTGCCCAGAGAGGGGTAATGCTGCGCAACACATGGTAGTCTCCCCTCCCTGTTTCATCTGAAGAGACACCCACTGACTCATTTTGAAAGAGCATTAAGGTGGCCCATTATCTAAGAAGGTTTGCTGCTCAGCAGTTCCTCTCCACATTAGTACAATAGCTTTTAGACCATTTGCCTGGTAGATACTCGTCCACTTCTTGTGCACTTTGTGCTACAAGTCCCTATCACACAACCTGCTGACAGCAGTAAAATTAGCACAGCCTACTCTCAATATTCTTTCAGGGTTGTGTGAAAGAGTCCTGTAGTGTCAGCAATAAGGGCATAATGGACTACTGTGCTACAAACAGCAGGTAGACCTCATCTGATCCCGATAGATTTGCTGCTGGAAGGTTCTGAATTATCTGACACAATGGCAATAAACGTGGCAGCGAAAGTCTATTTCAGAAAAGGCCAGCCTGGTCAAAAAGTATAAATGGTGAGCATAAAACCTGAGGATTTATGGATCTCAGCAT
Source organism: Sphenodon punctatus (assembly GCA_003113815.1). Taxonomy (NCBI): domain Eukaryota; kingdom Metazoa; phylum Chordata; class Lepidosauria; order Sphenodontia; family Sphenodontidae; genus Sphenodon; species Sphenodon punctatus. The sequence continues at coordinate 1,468,348 of QEPC01003681.1, forward strand.
GTCAAACAAGTGCAAGCGCAAAACAAAATGGAACTTGTTCATTATAAATGAAGCTTTGTAGGAAGGTGGTTTCATTCTTCCTTCATTAACAATATATACTGTACATGACTCTGCTACAGCCAGGGTAAATGGTTTCATGCAGGTGGTTTATGAGGTGGAAAGAAGATCCAGTCATAACTTCTTTAAAAAAAAAAAAGAAGAGGTTTCACACTGCAATCTGGTCAAGCCAGTTTAGCCAAACGAGGAGAGAAAGCGAGAAGCACTGATACCTGTAGTCTAAGCTTGCTATTTAAAAACACACACACACACACACACACACACACACACACACACACACACACACACACACACACACACACTACCTTTTTCTCATCTGGAAATGCAATTTCATTTAAACAGATTTCTTTCTTTGAGTAACCATGCTGACTGAAAACCAAAAAAGAAGAGTATTTAATTAAAAATAAACAAATCACAATTTGTATGTTTCGCCATTAACATTTCTAATTGATCACTTTTGTCACATGTTGCCATGCATGTACTCTTGCTGAATGGTGCACTGCTTGACACTTCATGCAACACAAAATGTAAGCAAAAAAACACTGCATGTTTCATTCCGATAGTTTAATTTAAAAAAAAAAAAAAATCCATAGAAATGTACAAATGTTGACATTTTGATCTGATTCGGGATGAAAACAAATGCTGAAAATCTGGTTTCCAGAAGGGAGGGGTTAGTTTTTTTCAGCACTTGCTGAAACTCCCCCTTCTTTTGTGGACAAGGGAGACCTGGTAGATATAGTGTACCTTGATTTCCCATTTGATAAGGTCCCACATAAAAGACTCTTGAGAAAATTAAAAAGTCATGGAACAGGAGGTAGTGTCTTACTATGGATCAGTAACTGGAGGATAGGAAGCAAGAGTAGCACTGAATGGTCAGTTTTCACAAAGGAGAGATGTAAAAAGTGGTGTGCCCAGGGATCTGTTTTGGGACCGATGCTGTTTAATGTATTAATTAATGATCAAGAAAAGGGCGTTAAGACTGGGGTGATGAAATCTGCAGATGACACCAAGTTATTCAAGGTAGTTAAAACATGAGCAGACTGTGAAGAACTGCAACAGGATCTTACGACACTGGGTGCCTGGGCATCTAAATGGCAGATGAGAATTAATGTGGACAAGTGCAAAGTGATGCACATAGGGAAAAATAATCCAAACTATGAGTACACAATGCTGGGTACTAAGCTATGAGTTACCACTCAGGAAAAGGATCTGGGAGTGATTGTGAACCATACACTGAAATCCTCAGCCCAGTGTGCAGCAGCAGTAAAAAAAAGCAAACAGAATGTTAGGAGTTATTCGCAAAGGGATAAAGATTGAAACTGAGAATGTCATAATGCCTCTATACAAATCAATGGTGTGACTGCACCTGGAATATTGTGTGCAGTTCTGGTTGCCCCATCTCAAAAAAGAAATAGCTGAACTAGAAAAGGTACAGATAAGGGCAACAAGAATGATAAAGGGTATGGAATGGCTTCTGTACAAAGAGAGGCTTGACAAGCTGGGTCTCTTCAGCTTAGAGAAGGGAGGATAGAGGGGACATGATAGAGGTTTATAAAATCTTGAGTGGTGTGGAACGAGTAGATAACCATTTCCTATTTACCCTCTCAAATAGTACTAGAACTAGGGGGCACTCCATTAAACTAGCTGCCGGCAGATTTAAAACAAATACAAGGAAGTACTTTTTCACTGACCACATAATTAACTTATGGAATTTGTTTCCAGATGATGTTGTCAAGGCCAGTAGTATAGCTGGGTTTAAAAAAGGACTGGATAAGTTCTTGGAGAATAGGTCCATTAATGGCTATTAACCAAGTAGCTTATGGGATGAACTTCTTACTGTCAGGAGCTGGGAGTGAACAACGGGGAATGGATTG
>QEPC01003681.1:1475023-1508348 GCA_003113815.1 Sphenodon punctatus
GATTTTTAATCCCCCACCTGTATATTTATTTTTATACCACCCTGTTTTACTGATATGTTTTATAATTGTATTTTAAATGTTTTAAATGGTTTTTATTGTTGTTAACCGCCCCGAGCTGCTGTGCAGGATGGGGCGGTATAGAAATTTACTAAATAAATAAATAAATAAAATCCATTAAAAACATAAACAAATTTTAAAAATCACTGTGCATGTGCAAAATGGCCACCAGACCATTCTGTGCATGTGCTCTCTTTTCCAAAATAGCAGCAGCAGAGTTGCCACCATTTTGGAAAAGGGCAACCGGTCTCTGCATGTGTAGTGTCCATTTTTTGCATGCACGGACCAGATGCCCTTTTCCAAAATGGCAGCTATGCTGCTTCTGCCATTTTATAAGAGGGCATGAATGCGCAGAATGGTCTGGTGGCCATTTTATGTATGTGCAGGTTTTTTATATATATATTTTTTAATGGAAAACTGGCTGTTTTGGCACAATTTCAGTTTGGTGAGAACTGATCTGTAAGGGTTTCGTATGAGCACTTATGGAGCAATCAGAGTCCATAAGATTGCCCCTACAAAATATATGGGGCAGGAATTTGGATTAAATCCATAACTGCCCATAACGTGCAGTTACGAATTAATCCTTACCAAACCGCAAAATGCCTTTGGTTTAAAATCTGCAAATTAAAAAAATAACAATTGCACATGCACAAAATGGCCATTGACCCTTCTGTGCATGTGCACCCTTTCCCCAAATGCTAAAGGCAGCATCTCCACCATTTAAGAGCAGCCAATCTGCACACGTGCAGTGGCCATTTTGTACATGCACAAACTGGCTTCCCTTTTCCAAAATGGTGGTGACACTGCTGCTGCTGTTTTGGAAAAGGGCACACGTGCAGAATGCTCCAGTGATCATTTTACACAGGTGCAGTTATTTTATCTGATTTGGATCCAAATACACAATATAAACTGAAAGACCATTAATATAGAGAACTTCTCTCTCCCATTATCATAGTTTAAAGCTTGAATTCATTCTTCTAATTAATTTCTTCCTTTTCCTGATATATGTGATAATTCCACTCCTGCAGTTTCTTCACCATGCAGGGGTTTCTTGCCGAGCCTCTGTTATGCAGGTCCCCTGGCTTGGCCCATTCCCTGTCAGCAGGGTCCCTTCTAGGAGCCTGAGGCACTCCCAGCTTGCCCCTTGCTAGCTGGTTCCCAAGGCTGGCTCCTTTCCATGGAGCCTCCTCTGAGGCCAAGCACTCTGGCTCGCTGCCTCTCTCTGGTGGTCTAGCCTGTGGACTTTCCATCTCAGGCTTTTTATCTCTGGTGCCCCTCAGCTGGCTTGCAGTTTCTTCCACACCCAGCTGGGAACACTCAGGACATGCTAACTGGCACAGTTAACCCTTTCTGGGCTCCGTTCAGTGCCTGGTCCAGAGCAGGCAGACACCCCCACAAAGACCTATCCAGGCCTGATCCTGCAGGGATTTGCAGTGATCTGTTGCAGGTACCTTAATGAAACTATGGTACAATATGAGCTGTATGGCATACCCTTCATATTTGACAAAGAGAAATAGGTACACTTAATGAAGTCCTTTGTTTGCATACATTTACGAGTTTATTAAAATTTGTAATAGCCTACTGACTAACTTTGAGGCTGAGCTGGGGGAAAAGGATGTCAGTGAGACAGGCTCTGTGTACACATATGTTTGTATGTGCAGAACTGATGGTTTGAATTAAAACTCAGCTTATTCAAAAGTTAAAAAAATTAAAAATGTGTATTGACCTTGGCTCTAAAGTCACTCAGAGGATCACAAGTGGAAACAGTGACAGTCCCTTTCAGCATCCTTACAAATCATCTTTCACAAACACATTCACACCCCTCCAACCTTGTTTTTATCTTGACAACCTTGTTTTTATCTTGATCCCAGGCACACAGTTCCTCCTACCTGGGTGTTACCTTTCTTTCTTATTTGATAATGCTTCTTACCCCAAGCTTGTGGAAGTGAGAAAAGGTGCCCCTGCATCCCAAGCAATAAACAAACAGTAACAGCAGTCAGGCCAGGGAGCCAGCCAACTCTTTCTCCTGATGGATTAATGTGGTGCTAATGACCTCTATTGTCTGCTGAACCCAGTACAAAGTAAGCCTTACATTGCTGGGAGCCCAGTAAAAGATAACAAAATTTATTCATGAACCAGACAAAAAGCTACTGTTGGAGGGTATGGTATAGTACGCTGAATGCTGCAAATAATATGAAACAGGAGAAACCAACCACTTTACAATCTCCATACATCCCATCCCTTAAGTTCTGACACACTAGTGTCTCAATGCATTCTGAAAAATCATAGTTTTAGAGAAATGTACATTCTTCAGATGACCCTAAGGCACAATATTCAAATATGGTCTAAAAGTCTCTCCAAACGCGAGACTATTGAAATTTAGGAGTCTGAGCTTCGATTCAAGCCCATTCCAAAATTATTTAGATACAAGCAAGTCTCACTTGCTCCAGTACAACTCAGGAGTGATAATCTGGAATAAGTGAAAGCAAAATCAGAACCAGATCTGGGTTTTTTAGTGACCGCTTCTAGGGTTCTGATATAATGAAGATATATCCACGGGCTAAATTTTAAGCACACAAGAAATCCTATTCAATAGGGATGTGCGAACACACGGTTCGGACGTTCAGAGTTCGGTCCAAACTCAGCCAGTTCGGACGGCCAAACCGAACGCAGAAACCCCCAAACAGTTCGGCTCCGTTCAGGGACGTTCAGCCAGGAAAACCTGACTGGCAGGCCTGGGGGGGGGGGGCAGCTGAGGAGCAGTCTTCCTGGCCCCAGGGGTGGAGAGACGCTTAGACTAGCAGCCAGCCTGCCCAATCACCATTCCTCTTTTCCTCACACCACTGACTTGGCAGTCGCGATTGGCCACGGACTAGGCTGCATGGAGCCAATGGGGGTTGTGGTAAGGCAGGCGCAGCAAGTAACAAAAGTCATTGCCTTCCCCCTTCCAATTCGTTCTCAGCTAACCACTGATCCTGTCAGCAGGCATTTTCAGAACTCTCCCTCTCCCAGTAGTTTGTGTTCTTCCCAATCCATTGCCATCCTCCTCCTATTTCACCCATTTCCACACATTTACCTCCATAGTTTCATTTATTTAGATTAGATAGATTTAGGAGCTATTTTTATTTTGTACCCCTCGCTGCGTTCTTTCTCCTACCCTTCATTGAATCCTTCCCTCTTCCCTGTATATATTCCATCCCTGATTCCCTTCCCCTGATTTTGAATTTATTTAGAGTAGCATTAGATTGATTTAGGTTGCATTTCAGTTTTGTACCCCTCCCTGTGTTGTTTGTTGTGAGCTGTCTGTGTCTCCCTCCCCCCCCCCCAAACACATCCCTCTGTATGGTGTGTGTGTGTGTGTATTGGATATTAGATACTACAGATAGATAATTGTAGGGGTTAGCTTAGTTATAGAGATAGAGATAGTTTGTAGTGATTGTTTTAATATTTTATAGTGTGTTTGTAGGACTAGGCCTTTGTAGATATTAGATAATATTCCATTCAGTTCCATAGGTTTTAGCATAGTTAATAGCAGTTAGTGTGGATATATATTATATTGCAAATTTGAATAAATACATTTTAAAAAAATATAAAATCTTCCTCTGCATTCTTTGGGTGGGAGAAATGGAGAAGGGAACCAGGAGAGGCCAGTCTGCTGCCCTTAAGGCGGGCAATGGGGCACATGGCAGAAGTGGCAGGAGCCGTGCCAGCAAAGTAGCAGCAGCAGCAGCAGCCCGAGCCCATCACCATGCCCCAAACTGCACAGACCTGATTTTGGGAGACAGGCTTCAGAGGCTCCCAACAGTGGCACTAGGGGTGTGGTTCGGCATTGCCTCCTGCCAGCATCCTCCACTGCCACACAGGGCATTAGAAGGCCTGCAGTCCAGGAGGCTGCAACTGTCTCTGCTGCGGCTACAGGTGCCTCAGGGTCGGATGTTCATTGGGCCACCAATGTCCCCCATTATTCATGTGATCCCCAGCAGTACAGGGCTGGTGGATTCCACCCCGGCTGCTAGACGCAGGGCCTGATCCCCAGGCAATGGCAGCAGGGAGAGTAGCAGCAGTAGCAGAAGCAGCTATAGGGGACACAGGGAGAGTGGCAGCAGCATGGGCAGTCAATCAGCCTCAGGGTCCCAGTACGCCCCTTCGCGGGACATATCTCAGATTAGGGAAAGTGAGGTAGATACTAGTCCTGTGGAGAAGTTGTCTGGTGCTGAGGTGATGGCTGTCCCTCTGAGAGCTGTGTCACCACCATGTTCTGCCCCTCCCATCAGTGCTGTCAGTGGTGCATCACCCACTGCAGGCCAGAAGAGTTTGTTGAGATCCAGCAAGTAGGATGCAAGCCTGCAATGCCCAGCCAAGTAGGGGTGCCAGCCACCAAGCCCTGGCCGGGTCTCTGCCGCTGCTCCACTGATGCCAGCCAGCCTGCAATGCCTGGCCAAGGATGGGTGACAGCCACCAAACCCTGGCCGGGCCTCTGCCACTGCTCCACCAATGCCAGCCAGCCTGCAAGGCCTGGCCAAGGATGGCTGCCAGCTGCAGTTACTATGCCCTGGCAATCCAATGTCCATTCCCGCTGCTGTGCTATGGATACTGTGGCCTGGCAATCTAATTTCTGCTGCTGCTGAGGATTCCACTGCTGTGCCACAGGTACTGTGCCCCGGCAATCAAATTTCTGTGGCTCCTACCTCTGCTGATGCTCCCTCTGCTGTGCCATGGGCTCTGTGCTCTGGCAATCCAATGTCTGCTGCTGCTGCTGGTACTGCACGTCAGCCATTTGTTCCTCACTCTTGTAGACAGGCATAGCTTGGTTGCGTACACCAGCAGGCTGGGTGTCCATGAGATTCACCACCGAGCAAGGCTTGCCCAATTTGCAGTAGAGCTTCTTGAGATTGGTTGAGTACAATGCCAGCCTGGCCAAGTAGGGGGGTCATACTGGCCATACCGCATAATGCATTGGTGGCAGGTGTCATACCACTCATAGATACGTACAGAGTGTTCACCAAAAATCCAGGCAGCCTGCAATGCCTAGCCAAGTAAGGGTGCCAGCCACCAAGCCCTGGCCAGGCCTCTGTCCCACCGATGGCTGGCAGCATGCAACGCCTGGCCAAGTAGGGGTGCCAGCCACCAAGCCCTGGCCAGGCCTCTGCCGCTGCTCCACCGAAGTCTGGCATCCTGCAATGTACGGCCAAGTAGGGGTGCCAGCCACCAAGCCCTGGCCAGGCCTCTGCTGCTGCTTCGCCAATTCCTGGCAGCCTGCAATGCCCGGCCAAGTACGGGTGCCAGGCCATCCATCAAGTCCCAAGCCTTCCTGGCCTCTGCTGCGGCTGGGTCTCAGACAGACAGCCATGCCTCCATGGGCAGCCCCAGGGGCCAAGCGCCAAGCCTGCCTGCCCGGGCAACCCGGGGTGCTAAGCCCCAAGCCGTCCCGGCCTCTGCTGCTATATCTCTGATGGCCTGCCATGCCCCCATGGGCACCCCTGGAGTGCCCAAGCCTCCTGTCAGCTTAATTTTCCAAACGTTCAGGGGGTCTGAACTCCATGGGACCAAACCCACGAACCTGAACTAAGGTTTCGGGCCGAACAGCCGAACATCCAAAACCTGTACTGTTCGCACATCCCTGCTATTCAAATCAGCCTTAGTAGGATCAGAACATTAGACAGTAGGACAAAATGTTATGTAAAATTGCTAAAAATAACATTTTAAAGCATCCCTCCCCACCCCCATGCTAGAGGCAGCGAATCGTAGGCTGCTTTTAGACGTGCACAGTGAACACGCTGCATAAAATCATGCTGTGTGTAAATTTGCCACATATGGGATTTAGACGTGACATTTCACACATTAAAGCCGGTCGCACATCCTTTTAAAGCTGCAAATTAAATACCTCAATGTCAAGGTATTTAATTCACAGGTTTAAAAGAATGCACGACCAACTTTAACACGCAAAATGACACATCTAAGGCCGCTTTTAGACAAGCAGGTTGCCATCGTGCAACCCGCTCACACGATGTTTCAAAATCCTGCGACGTGAGACTACACAAACACTGGGCAGGGATCAAGCGCGTGAAAGGCGGTCGCACATTCTTCGCCAACCATTAATTAAATAGCTCACAATCAAGGTATTTAATTCACGGTCGACAAAGAATGCATGACCGCCTTTCATGCACTTGATCCCCACCTGGCATCTCGTGTAATCCCACATTGCAGGATTTTGCAACATCGCGTGAGCGGGTCGCACGATGATGACCCGCTCATCTAAAAGCAGTCTAAATCCCCCATGTGGCATATTTAAGACGCAGCATGTTTTTATGCAGTGATTTTATGCAGTGTGTTCGCCGTGCACGTCTAAAAGCGGCCTTAGCAGATAAGGAGCTGGAACTTAGAGACCAGGTTTAAAATCTTTTCTTATCCCAGAAATTGCTGAATGGCTTTGGGAAGGTCACTATCAGCCTGAGTTTCCCATTTTTTAAATTTAAAAAAGGAATAATAAAGGCCTACTTCATGGAGTTGTTATGAGGGTGAACTAACTAAGGACGAAAAGCATTTGAACACTGAAAAGTACTATAGAAATTATAATAAATATTAATATCATGATTTAAACGTCAGTAACAGGGACCGACCATGTCTATCTTATTCTTTGTAAAGCACCAGGTACATCACTGGTGCTATATAAATGCTTATAATAAAATAAAATAAAATAATAATAATCTCACAACCAGCTATCACCTGCAGGTGCAATCCCCTGCCATTAAAGTCAATGAGTGTTTTGCCATTATCTTCAGTATATTCCAGCCTACACTTAGAAGGAAGTGGTTTGTTTGATTTTTTTAGCCCAGAGAAGTTGTGAGCTGTTTTACATTAAACCTGTCATGTTTCAGCAGGACTAAATATTGTTTCTCCTGATGTTGGGCTAATATAAATTTGGAAAAGGAAAACCACAGTTGGGTGGGAAAGACAAAAATAGATTTCTCTGGTGCATTTGGTGTTTCAGAGGCAGCTGTTTGAGGCTGCTCAGAGGTTCGGAATGTTAGCGTAAATCCCCTTGGAGATGGATTTGTGGGCAGAATGCAGGTGAGGCATTGTCAGACCCATGACAAACGCCATTTATCACATGGCTGTCACCAGCAGATCTCTGCATCCTTCCTCTTTCTCTAATCAATAGCTCTGTTTTATTAAAGATGGGGTTAGATCCAAACTCCAAATTCAAGCAAATATTCCTTAACATTGGGGATTGGGAATGGAATGATCCCAATTTTACACTTCAGGACTTTTATCCCAATATCTTCCCTCCCTCTGCACAGAACTCTATCCAGATATATGTCTAAATCCAACTGCTGTGTATGAGAGACCTCTCTGCGGAGATCTGGTCATTTGTATTGTCCTCTAAACAATCATGGAGTGAATGAACACACCAGGGTCTTTCAGCTTAGCTAGAATCAAATTAGTCTTAGTGGTCAAGTAATGAATCTAATTGTTACACTGGTTTCCATGTCAGTAAAATAACAGCTGTACAGGCTAATGGAGGGAGAGGGGGGACTTGCTTTTAGTTTGTTGAGCAGGTGCTACATGAACTTGGAATTTTTGGAGCCAGTTGGAAAGTAGCCAAGAGCAAAGCTTCCATTTCATCCTATGGACATCCAGCTGTGCTGCTCTATAAGCCCCCAAAAGCAGCTGAGGCCCATGAAGACACTGACACCTTGTCACTTCGCCTTCAACCATTTCTAACATCCCTCCTAAAAAAAAACTATAAAAAAAAACAAAAAAAACAGGAAATGCCCCAATCCCCCACCCCAGTACACAGAGCCCAGCTGCCATATATGCCCATCAGGAAAGCCTAGGCTAAAAGTTGAGTCACTGGCCAGAGCGATACCAAGTAGTTACCATGGTTCTCACGTGATTACTGCATTCAGCACATCAGAGGAAAGAAAGAAGTGCACGTGTGTGCTAAAAGGACCTTTGGGAAAGATCCCTCGGGCTTTATAGGAGACAAAATGACAGGCTTTGTTATAAAATCATTATTTGGCTTGCCAGGCAACTGAATTCTTGTTGGAGACTAGGGTCTGTGTTTAACAGCAACTCCTGTAAAATTTAACCAATGGTGAGAGTGAAGAACATATTATGTGAGAGAGGGTTTTTAATTGTTATTAAATTATTGTAAGATATCTGGTGCAGTTTGTCTGCCCATTATTAACAACTTTGCTTTGTGACCAAATGTCTTTTAAATGGTGTAAATTTTTATCAGTGAGATGTTTTGTTGTTGTTTTTTAATATCAGATTGGGGAGCCCTTTCCCTCACCATAGGCAACTCATGGGAGAAGCTCGGGGGCATGTACTGCCCCCCCTCTGATTTTTGGAAGCCCCATAGAACCCTTTGCCCATCCCCCTACCCATCCCCCACTCTTGTGCCCTCCCCCCCAACTACTGTCAGTTACCAGTCCCCTATGTGTGGGTCACTTTGAAAATTAGTATAAGTTCCATGGGTCAAGTAGGAGTTGAAGGTGGGGTTGTCCACATGGGAGAAGCCAGGAAAGGGCCCAGATCATGCATCTTTACCATGGATCCATTACCCTATAATAGAATGCATGCCCTCAACTCCACTTCCTTCTGTTGAGCTCACTGAGTTTGAGGTAAGGACTGGGTCCATGGGCCAGTCCAGGAATTAGAAAGAGGCCAAATAAAAAATAACCACAGGCTGCATTTGGCCCCCAGGCTAGAGATTTCCCACCCCTGTTTTAGATGTTGTCAGGACAAGGAGGAGAAATTCCAAAACTATAAGAAGGTAGTATACTGGAGACTACCAGCAATCACCTGAAATAACTGCACTGAAGATGGTGTAATGTGATGGCCAGACGTGAAGTCTGTGCCCATGCCCAGTAAGAGAAGAGGAAAAGAAAGTCTCAGTGATTCTAGAGTTGCAAGTCAAAGTTGCTAATCTGTCCCAGCCTATTATTTATTTTGACGTGTACATTTAGTTCTTTAAAAGGAATGCTTCCCTCTATGTGCTCGGACACATTTTAGAATCATATATTAAATATATTTATCTTTTAATGTTATCTTTTAATATCTACCCAGAGTTGGCCCAGTCCTTCACAGCCTAGCAGAAAATGATGCTTGCAGCATGCCTGAAAGTTGATACGCTAGAATTGTTTTGGAGCAGGACAAGTTACAAAGCTGAAGGGTACCGCTGAAATGGGTATCTACAAAACCAGATATACCCGATTAATTTCCAGTACCTGAATCAACCCGACATGATTCAGTACTGATCAGTACCTGATTGCAACCCAATTTGGGTACCTGATGTCTCAGTTTTTTGACTTTCGGTCCCAAAATACTGACTTCCAGTACCAATTTTTCAACTTCCATACTGATATTTTGACTTCCAACATCTATTTATTGATTTCATCCTGGATATTTCTGTCTCGGAAAGTCAACTTCTGGTCCCAAATTTTTTATTTCTATCCCCAGTTTTCAGTTTTCTAACTAGATATACTAATCATTAATCAGAAAATCAAAAAATCGGTACCAGAAGTTACCAACTTCGGGGTTTTCCAAGTATCTATTCGGTACCCAGGTAACCCAACTAGTACCTGATGCTGTATCCAAAATGTGAGTATTACCCACATGTACCTGTTTCAGCTCTATTGAAGGGCTCTCAATTAGAATACAACACCTACAAGGTTGCCCTTTTTTTTAGGAGAGAAACTGCAGCTTAGGTCCCTTTGCTCATTAAAAGTGTGACAGTATGAAGAAGTGGGGTGGGCAGAGGGATTAGTAAAACAGTGTCTCATATCTGGTCCTAAGCGGCTAGGTCTTTACAAGTCCATAGCTAAGACACTGGCATGGGCAGGCAGGAAACTACATGGCCTCGTGGCAGTTTCTTCAGACTAAGAAATGCGCACTGATCCCACCAAAATTTCCTAAGCGGAAATTTGGAGGGAAACCTGGAACACGTTTTATTTCTACAGGGACAGGCAAAAAAGTTAACAGGGGGTGGCAATATCCTTCTATAACACACATGCACACCTTCTTTAGCTATGGACTTGAGGCTTTATAAGACACAAACCTATTTTTTTGCAAATGAATGACCCAGGTATTGAAAATATGTCTATTTTTATTTATTTAAAATTTATATCCCGCCCCTTCTGCCCACAGGGCAGCCCGGGGCGGAGAACAACATTAATTAAAACCGCATAAAATTTTAAAACAATTTAAAAATACAATATGTGGGGAACCCCGCCCACCCCCACCCTACCCCTCGCCAAAAGCCTGACAGAACAGCCAGGTCTTACATATACGCCGAAACAGGAGGAGAGTGGGAGCCAGCCGAGCCTCCTTCGGGAGCAAATTCCACAGCACAGGGGCGCCCACCGAAAAAGATCTAACATCGGTGGCCACCCACCTCGCCCGAGGAACCTCCAAAAAGGCTCCCATGGATGATCTCAAGGATCGCTCGGGCACATGGGGAGTGAGGCAGTCCTGCAGATAAGAATCTAGAATCTAGGAGGGCGACTCAGACGATGGGGGGCATTCTTTCATTTTTTTTTATAGGCATAGGAGGAAGGGTCTTGTGGAAGCACTGAGGATAGGACAAGTCAAGTTAGATTCGTCTTTACTTTATGGAGCAGAGATTTGGGGCCATGATCCGAAAGCAAGGGGGTGGAGAGGTTTCTGGCCATTTTTCTTAGGAAACCTCTTATGGTTCCCATCTCAGTCCCTAGGGCTCTTGCCTGAGTGGAAATGGGGATGGTTGATCAATTTGGCTGAGGTTGCAAGAGCTCGGGCAGCTCTTAACTGGATTAAAGTAAGATCATATCTCCCCGGGCGTCTTCCTAAGTTAGGGGTGGAGTCCTCACTCCTCCTGCCTCCATAATACTAGACATTTTTTGCTGTCTGTTGGTCTCAGAGATTTAGTATTGGATGTCCCCAGGTTACCTCTGTCAGTCAATAGTTGGAGGGTTAAGGATTGTTTCTCTGAGATGGCTATGTGGGATGATTTAATTTTTATCCAAGCTGTTAACATAGCTTCTTTGTACTGTCTTTTTCAGACATCTTCCCTCCCCTCGCTATATATTTTTCTTTGGTGCCTCTGGCAGTACACAGGGAGGCACTTACTAGGCTTCGCTTTAATCTGATCGATTTGATGGATGTAAGAGGGAGGAGGGGGAAAATCCGACACCATTCGAGATGTTACCCTTGCGATGGTCAGTCAATTGAAGATATCATTCATATGTTATGGGATTGTTCATTTTATTCTGATGCAAGATCTGATTTGTTTTTTCCCATCCTTGAACACAACCCACATAAAGCAGATCATTTTTCTCAATTTGAAAAGACAGACAGTTTGGCTGTTACAACAATCCTCTCTCCATGATATTCATTTATTGGCTAAATTTGTGGTGAGGGTGGAGTGGATTCGGAGACCAGTCTGGTTGGATGAGGGTTGATCTCTTAGGAGGATGTATTAAGGGATCTGGGCTTTTTGCAGATGATGATGATGATTTGGTGTTGTAGTATACAATTTTATGTACATATTTGTTATTTTATTGGTTTTATATTTTTGTATTTGTGATTTGGCTGCAGCCATAAATAGATGGATGATGATGGATGATGATGATGATGATGATGATGGATAAATGAAAACAAAAACAGGGGAAAGGAGAAGCTGGAACTTGAGGAAGAGTCAAGATTGTATCTCACTAACTCTCATTTTGAGTGTCAGCATTATTTCTGTCAATAATGTCTTAATAATTATGAAGTTCAAACTCAGACCTAAATTTCCACACAGTAGTTTTGCTTTGGGCTATTTAGAGAAACAAACATTTATTGAGAGTCCATGGCAAATTGTCATCACTTGATATCTGACTCTCTGTGGCCTCTTGTTGGAGCACTTACAGAGGCAAAATCTCGCTGCCGCTAAGCATGAGATCAGCTTAAGAATTAGAGATATAGGTAGGCAAGAGGATATGGCGCGGGTGGCTGGCTCCCCACATCTCCGGGATATAGTCTGGGGGCTCCCCCAGTGTGAGAAATGGTGCATTATCTCGGCATGAGGACTGCGCATAGAGAGAAATACCTATTCCTCTGTACTAGACTCAATGCTCTACCCACCAACATACTTGTGGGGCGTTTTGACGGCACCCCCTATGGGGACTGCTTATGCCCTTTTGATGCTCTGACAGCAGAGACCACACACCACTTATTATTTGAGTGTCATCTATATGACTCCATCTGTGGGAAATTTTTGGACACCCTTATTTCAAAGATTCCAGGTGCCACAGCAGTATACTTGACCCAGATAGTACTCGCCGACACCTCTTTGGAGATGACTAGGCAGGTCCAGAAATTCTTGACGGCAGCCATGGAGATTAGGAAATGTTTCCTCTCCTCTAAGACAACAGAGCTCTAGAACTGTCCCCTTCTGTTTCCCCGAGGGTCTGTTGGGGAGTCAATTAATTAATTTAAGCTGGTTTTAATATATGGATCGCTGTAGTAGATGATATTCTGGGGGGCAGAATTATGGTAGGATCCATGTTTCTGAAATTTTATATTAGACTATTAGATCTTATGTTGTATGTTATTTTGTTGTATTGTTGGAAATGGCCTCGGGTCACGCAATAAATTTAAATTTGAATTTGACATTTATTTTAAAAAACAAACATATTTGTTCAAAAAGGAGGCAATTTTGCTTCTGAATTAAGCAACATACCACACAACAATGAAGAATTTTAATTTTTTTAATACATGTGTTTAGTAAATTATTGCATCCATGGACTGCTGTTCTCAGTGATCGTAAAGACAAAGCATGTGACCAGGTATAATGCTAGCTACTCGTTTCAGCTTTAAACACACATTTGGTTGTCATATCTGTTTGTGTAAACACATGTTCTTAGTACGGTTTGGTTTCTAAAAAATCACAGTCACAGACAATGTGCATTTGCACCTAGCATGTAGCCACTCTAATGTCTAGGGATGTGTAGTGCCCTGCCGCCAGTTTTTGGTTATCCAGGAACCATAGAGACATGGATTTTCACGATGGGCAAGGCTAGTTCCTGTGTCTTTTGCTGCATGTGGGTGGGGTCCATGTGTGCTGCGTGGAGCACACTTGCACTTCTGGTGAGTGGGGAGACAATCAGATGGGACAGGACAGGTGTTGTGATGGGTGTGTGTGTGCCCCTACCCATGCACCACCCACTCATGCCCCCACATGAAGCATCCTGGACTTCCCCCTGATGCTCCATGCATGGGCATGAATGGGTGGCATGTGGGTCATGGGAGTATGTGCCCACCCACCCCGCCTTCAGATGGGTGCTTGGGTGGGTGATGGGTAGACCTCCATGGGTGCGTTCTTTGTAAAAACAGCCTTCACAGTATTTCTAGCATGTGGTGGAATAAATGGGGCAGGTTTGAAGAAAAATCAACAAACAGGCAGGGGGAACGGACTGACTGCCAGGCATGGCATAGTAGATGCTTTCACTTTTGGATTTCCTTTGCCCACACACACTTCGCAGTTTCTATTTGAGCACTGCCAGCCCTTTGCCATCCTGTAGCCAGCTTCTCTCTCACACAACCAGGTGTGTTGTACCCCAAGAGATATCATCTGGGAAACAGCTGATGGGAGGAGACTATTGGGTCAGAGGCAAAACTATCTTCGAGTGAGGGGGCCCTTTGCAAGTCACCTGAGTACCGTCAGGAAATATTCAGAGGGGGCCAGTGCACTGACCCCACCAAGATTTCCTAAGCGGTGTTGAGACTGCTTGCAAAGGGCCTTGCCGAGAAGGAGTAGGTCGGGGTGGAATGATAGCCCCACCTTTATCCACTCTGAAAACTTCCTTCCTTCCTTGTATTAAGACCTCTGGCTTAATACAATTGGAGCCAACAATTCGTACACGACAGCACAGCCTTGCTATGCTACTGTATTAAGTAGACCTGCGGTTGTAATGGCAAAAATGATGTCAGAATGACATAAAATTCAACACATATTGAATTTTCATTTGTTTATCATTATGGGTGAAACCACAAGTGATGCCAGGCTGCTGAATCCCAGGCTGACCCAGGATAGCCAGCCTGGGTGGACAGGGTGCATGCTGGGCCAGAGCACAAAACAAAAACATACACCTGGCCAGGCTGACGGCCACATGGCCTGGGAGCAGGGAGAACAGAGAATGTGCAGCCAGCCATCACAAACCTCACACTGTGCACAGTGCCACACCCCCACCATGACACGCAGCTATGTCTTCGGCCCAGGACGGCAGACCGGTTCAGAAACACACATGCAGCTCTGGGGCAACCAGCTTTGACCTGATCAGAGCAGACCCCAGCCCAAACTGTGATCCAGGTCAAATATCTGGCAGGCAGGGTCTGTGCACAAGCATACCACAGCAGGTTGAACCAGTCCGCTGTCATGTTGATTTTACCCTATGTCTAGTACCACCCAAAGTTTCATTGTGAGTAAGTTAGTTTTAGGTTTAGCCTATGACATGTTTTTGCCATGGAAGTGGCATGGAAAACACTTTAATAAATTCCAAACTTGATCCACAAAGTTACAAATTGGCCAGATTTGTAACTTTGTTCTCCAGGAACCTGAAGAATGCAAATATTGACAAAATTTGTGGTCTAACATAGAGGGTATATTCAGACGTGATGAGATCATGCTCAACCACGGTGGATTCCCACCGGGCGAGAAAGGTCTCATCATGTCTGAAGGGGGAACGGAAGTTCCCCCCCAGATGTTCACCCCCGTCAATCGCAGTGGGGAATCACATTCACCACGTGATCGGCGGAACCGGCGGGACTAGCCCCGATCGCGTGGTGAATGTAATTCCCTGCCACGATGAAGGGGCCCGTCCCATCTGGATGGCTACCATGGCCTGGAATCCACGGTGGGATTCTGGGCTGTGACCAATTCGGGCGGGCGCCCACCCGTCTCCCCAGAGGGCAGGCGGCAAGGGACAGTGGGGCGGGCCGCACATTGCACTGCGCGGCCCCGCCCCCTCCCCGATTCCCTGCCGGGATCAGCCAGCACATCTGTTGGATGTGCCGGTGTGATCCCGGCGGTGGGGAATCCCCACAGTGATTCCGTGCCGGGGCGACTAGTACCCCATCACGTCTGAAATCACCCAGACATGAGTGGAGTATTTCACATTTTAGAGTTATCCTCACAGCTTCTGGTCCTATCTTTCTCACACTTAAGGAATCACTGAAAATGAAATGTTTTTATTCTGTTGTCTCTGTTGCAGATACAACAACAAGCAAAATGTGCCTTTAAATGAAAGGGCTCAAAACAGCAGTAAAGTGATAGGAAGGGTGTAAAATATGCAAAGACACACATGCATTTTAAGGGCTCTAGTTAAAAAGTTCTACTTGACTTGTCATTCAGTGCACCCTAGTCTTAAGAAAGAATATGATATGGGGGAAACTGGATATATATATTTTGACTAATATAATAATAATAACAACATCCACACTGTGACATGTTTTTCGGATCTGAGCTTCTTATTCAATATCGTTATGGGTACAGTGAAAATATATTGATAAACTCCTTCCCAGCAAGTTTGTTATAGCCAAAGGTCCACTGTAACAAAGAAAAGACTAGCAAGAGTGCAAATTAATAATAAATAATAATAATAATAATACAAGAGAAAATGAAACATAGTAGTGCCCACAGCGTACTAAACACTGTCCATATCTAAGAAGAACCAGTTCCTGCCCTAAAAGACTTTCAGCTTAATTAAGAAAACAAACAAGATCTAAAGTACAGGTGGAGGGGATAGAATCATAACACATACAAATATATTATATCATTCACCATAAGTGAGTTTCTTTGTGCACTTAACTAACCTTCAGACTTCTTTATTATCTTTATGGTGTCACCAGATGTCACGCTAACTACACATTTTTGGTTTTTAACACACATTCTTCTGTTACGTCTGTATATGCAAACATGCATCCTGCTACATGTCAAACATGTTAATTCCTGTGACCATGGTTGCCAGAAACATGAAGTTTCACTAACATGTAGCAGCTGTTGCATTTAGATAAGCACATCCGTTTTTTTCTGGCCTGCGGTCATTCAATGGACCACAGAGACATGAAACATTACAGAGACACTTTAGTTCCCTCAAGTCTCAGTATTTGCTGTGGGATGTCTCCAGAAGTGCTGTCCAAGTTTAAATGTATTTCCATGCTCAGTATAGTTTAGATAGCCAGCCACCATTGTTTGCTATCTACACCAGCTGCACTTTGAACTTTTACCAAAGCCTTCTTTCACTAAAAGCCATGGCGAATGCACACCAGGAGCCAGCAAGCTCTCACTTGATGTTTATTGAGCTCTGGAGAAGGGTTCAGTCAACTCCTGACTTGCCTGATGAAGGACCTTGTGAGGTCCAAAAGCTTGCGTCCCTCCAGCAACTATTTTATTTATTTATTTATTATAAAAATTTCTTATCCCACCCCCTCCTGCCAAAGTCAGCTCAGGGTGGCGTACAATATAAAAGTATAAAATATAAACATAACTTTAAAAACTAACAATAAAACCATCAATTCCCCCCTAACCCTATCCCATTTCTACCCATCTCTCTCACCAACTGCCTGGCAGAACAGCCAAGTTTTACACTGACGCCTAAAGGAGGGAAGGCTCTAGATAAGGTAAGGTAAGGTAAGAATTTATTGTTGGCCATTAGGTCATAACAATCCAAACAAGCTTAAAAACAAACATAAATACAAAATTGTAGAAAGCCTAGCAAGGCAAAATATAAAAATGATACAAAATAAGTCAAAACAAGGAAAACCAAGTTAAAAATACAAAATGCAAACAATAAATCACTTATATGATGCAAACCAATCAAGTTTCAATAAACTACCCCCATTTTTGCTTATAAAAAACTGTACATTCCCTCAGGTGATTATAAGCTGGACATTTCAAGATAATATGGACTACAGTTTCAGGGACTGCAGAATCACAGAATAGACACAATCTGTTTTCCTTAGGTGTATTATGATATCTGCCGTCCAGCATTGCAGAGGGAAATATGTTCAGGCACAATTGGGTAAAGGCCCTCCTCTGGGGCCAAGACACCCAGTTGGTTAGATATTGTGCAGGAGCAGGTTGTGAGCCACAATGGATATAGCCTGGAACAACCTTCTGAGAAGACAAAAAGTTGTTTTCCATCTGGTGTTCCTGATCCAAGATCCTTTGTTTTATTAATCTCATTGCCCCCTTGAACCCCAGGGTTGGCAAGTGTTCTCTGGGGAGACCAAGTCTAAATAGCTCAACCCTGACAGAGCAGCACCAGGGATCATCCTTACTTGCTCTATAAATGTGTGTCAGGAGGGAGTTCGGAGCGGGTGGAAAAATGACCACTTTCAGCCATAATTTAAATATGGCCACTAGTGCTTGTGACCTAATTGGTCTCATTACTGTTTCAGCCCTTAAAACCACCTGGTGAACACATCTAGGAACCCCCAGGATTGCACGCAGAAAAGAGTTCTGGATTCCTTCAAACCTATCCAAAACAGTTAAACCCCATACTGCTACTGCACATAGGAGTTGAGTTATTACCTTTACCTTAAAGAGTCGAAGGGCAGGGCCCGCCAATCTCCTGCCCTGAGTATGAAAGAAGCTAACAATTGAGCTGGATGTCTTTCGGGCCTGAAGAATAGCTGAGTCCGCATGCGATACCCATCCTCCGGAGGCTGAAAAAACAACCCCAAGGTATCTAAAGACATGAACTTGTTCAATCGGAGGGAAGGCTCTAGGCCAAACAAACTTCTGCTGGAGGGAGTTCCACAACTGAGGTGTGGCGACCGAGAATGTCCTCTCCAATGTGCCCCCCCCCCACCAACAGGGGGGACCTCCAAAAGGCCATCCCTGGACAACCCCAACAGCCATTCCAGAACCCAGGGAGCGAGGTGGTCCCACAGGTAGATGGGGCCCAGGCCATGTAGGCCTTTAAAGATAAACACCAACACCTTGAATTAGGCCCGGTAGGCAAGAGGCAGTCAGTGCAGAGAATGGAGCACCGGTGTTATATGCTCTTGGCGGCTGGTACCCATCAGGAGACAGGCCACCGCATTCTGCACCAGCTGCAGCCTCCGGACCAACAACTTGGGTAGCCCCATGTAAAGTGCATTACAATAATCAAGCCTCGAGGTGATGAAGGTATGGATGATGGTGACACGGTCACAGTCTGAGACATAAGGCCGTAACCGTCGCACCAGATGTAATTTGGCAAATGTACTCCTCGCCACAGCTGCCATCTGGGCATCCAAGCAGAGCTGTGAATCAAGGAGCACCCCCAGACTATGAACTTGAGGAACCAAGATGGGGCACACCACATCAATGATGGGGGCCTCCACTCCCCTCAGCCCTCTCCACCAGCATCATCTCAATATATTTGGTCCAATAAAATATATAATTGTACTACTTTGTCTCTATTGTCCATTTTCAAATGAATTTATGATCAGATGACTGTCCAGAGGTTCTACAGGGACATGGACCAACGTTGCCAGCAAGCAAAACATTGTCTTGTCAGGATTCAACTTCAGGCAGCTCACCCTTATCTAGTCCCCCACTGCTGACAAACACCGGGTGAACACTGAGACATCCAGGCCTGAGTCAGCTGAAAAAGAGAGGTATAGCTGGGTGTCATCAGCATGTTGATGACACTGTACATCGAACCCTCTGACGACCTCTCCCAAAGGCTGCATGTACACGTTGGGCAGGTGAGGGGATAAGATGGCACCTTGCGGGACTACACACATGAGGTCCCAGGGAGAAG
This sequence comes from Sphenodon punctatus, assembly GCA_003113815.1. Classification (NCBI taxonomy): domain Eukaryota; kingdom Metazoa; phylum Chordata; class Lepidosauria; order Sphenodontia; family Sphenodontidae; genus Sphenodon; species Sphenodon punctatus. The sequence continues at coordinate 1,493,857 of QEPC01003681.1, forward strand.
ATGAACAATCACCCAGCACCACACGTTGAGTTGTCCCAGCCAGGAAAGAGCGGAACCATTCAAGAATGGTACCACCTACTCTGGCTTGGTCCCGCAGCCGAGTCACCACAGCAACTCATGTTCAATGGTATCAAATGCAGCTGAGAGGTCTAATAGGATCAACACGGGTCAGGAGAGGTCATCAACCAAGGCCACAAATGCAGTGTCAGTGCCATAACCTGGATGAAAGCTAGACTGCAGGGGGTCAAGAAAACTGATCAGGTCCAGATGCCCCTAAAGCTGATGGGCCACTACCCACTCAATAACCTTCCCTAAAAAGGGAAGGTTAGAGACTGGCTGATAGCTGGCCAGGGCATCAATGACAAGTGATGGTTTTTTGAGCAGAGGCCACATCACCCCTTCCTTCAGGCAGCTCGGCACTCTGCCCTCCCTAAGGGAAGTGTTGACTATCCCTGCCAGCAATGGCCCCAACATCTCCTGGCTGGTCTTGACCAGCCAGGATGGGCATGGGTCCAGTTCACAATAAGTGGCCCAAACAGCCCCAAGGACATCCTCTGCATCAGAGGATGATATGCGCTGGAATTGATCCCATAAAACAGGAAAGAACAGGGCTTCAATTACCTCAGACTCACTTAGTGTAAAAAATGCAGCATCAAAACCGTGATGAAGTCGAGCAATTTTATCCGCAAAGAAGTCTGCAAACAAGTCATAACGAGCCCCAGATGGTTCTGATTCCAGGCGGAGGGAGGCCAGACTGACCAACCTGCTCCTCACCCGGAAAAATTCTGCCGGATGTGACTTCGTGGACGCTACGAGGGGAGCAAAGAAATCCTTGTTTGCTGCCCGCACAGTCATGGCATAAGTACAGAAACTGACTCTATGTCACAATCGGTCCACTTCAGTACAAGAGCGGTGCCACCATTGCTCCAACTGCCGCCTTTCCCGTTTCATCCACCGCAGGTCCTCTGTATCCATGGAGATACCATCCATGAAAGTAGCTGGAGGCTGCACATGTGTCCTTCCATTGGGGCGCAATATGAAACACCCATTGCAAACACATGTAAAAAGTGCAACATTGCGAACACATGTTCAGAAGAGTGTTCAGAGATGGTGTTAACACCCATGAAACAACACATTCAAACACCCATTTCCATTCTGTCTAAAGGCACCCTTAGTCAATTTCTTGTCCTGGGAAATGTTGGAGCTTATACATACGTTGTTGATTGTTCTATATATCACAACAGTGAATGGAAAACTGCACCTTTGTATTTCTCACCAGCATGAGAAATCAAAGCAACTGTAATACATACCACAATCCTCTTGTAAGAGATATGGCAATACAATCATCTGATGGCTATTGTACTCAGCAATGCATACTAGATTGCTTAGAAGGGTGGTGGCTCTTTGTCTATCTACAATTAACTAGAGATGGAAAGCAGTTCCAATAATAATCTTTTATTCAACCAACTTCAGTTGGCAAGGCTATGCAAGATTCAGGCCCCACAGGACGCTTCATCAGGTATGTCACAACTCAGAATTCTATAGACTGAGCAAATACAGGACAAGTATATATGCGCAGTCAGTGATTTTACATGCCACCCACTCTCTCTCTCTAGATTACAGTTAGCTAGATTCTCCCAAAGAGTCTGTGGTTCCAACTTTCACTGTATCTCATAACACCTGGGAAACTCTCTTTGTAGGATGTCTTTAACAACATTCTTCAAATAGGTACATGATGGGAATCCTTCAGAGAATTTAGACTTCATGCCAACAGTTCATGCAATTTAAACCAGGTTATAAAAGAATATATACACTGTAACAACAACAAAAAAGTTAGACCTTTGATCCTCCCCATGCACATCAATAAAGCAAACTGTAACAAGGCAAACAGAAAAGTGTCACTTTGCCTGACACTGCCAGGTGGCAGCTAAGAAGCTCAGAAAGTATAGCAATTATTTAGCTGTGGTGTTAGGGAGCTTGTTTCATCATTATTATTAAGTAAAAGCACACAATACCCAGAAATGAACTAGAACATGATTCAAATAATATGTACAACCCCTACCAATGATCATCCCCAAGAAGGGGCAAGAAGGTTACAGATAGGACTAGCATTTCAGCTGGGAGTTTGCTTCTTATTGAACAGGCAGTCTGCTGCGTGGGGTTCTACAAAGACTGGGTGGGTGGGTGTGTGCAAGCCTTTCCCATTACAAGCAACTGAGTTCAGTGAATTCAGGATTCCAATCATTGTCTGGAAGCAAAAGCTATCGCATGGATGAGCTGCTTGTGTGATTGAGTGTAAGGACAATGCTAATACCTCTCCTGGGTGTGTGCATGTTTACATTTGCTTGTTCTAAATGCCACTTTCAAACCTACAGGAAGTTCTGTCATTATCTTGAGTCTGTTGTGTCCCACCTTGGAGGCTTTAAAGAGTTCTACATACCACACTCTGCTTTATCAGTGAAGATGTAAATTCCAGAAACGTGAAGGAAGCCTATGGGTTCACCCTGAAATGTGTGGTATTAGATATTAAATGTTTGTGTGCCACTCCTCCATCTTGGGACATAGTCGAAGACAATGTGTGATAGTGTTGTCAAATCAAATCCCAGCGCTGCATATAAACTTTGCCGCAAGGGGAAAGAATTACTAAGGTTAGCATTTTCTTGGCTCAAATTCAGAGAACATTCAACCACACTCTGCCTGGCTCTTCAGCCAGCAATCCCTTTAATGGAGCAAATCCCTGCCTCTTCACTCTGAGGCTGTAGGCAAATCCCCCCCCCCCCTTTGTTTTGCAAAGATTCAGTTCTTGTAAAAGGAATATTTGTACTTCTGCTTGTGCTCTTGAATCTCATCAGTAGGTCTTCATATTTTAGTGATACCTCTGTAGTGTGAGAGTCAAGGATGGTATACTTTACTGATGACATTCTATAGTAGTCCTGGGAAGAAAGCCTCAAAAATAACTAGCCAAACAAGTAATTATCACTCCAGGGGCTTAACAAGGCTGTGCAGGACCTGGGCTCATGTCCCAACTACAGGACCCCATAAGAGCAAGGGAACAGGGTGGATCTCCAGTGAGGGGCAAAGGACAGGGTCTTGGAGGTGGAGGATGGGGCTTATCTTCTCATTATGAGAGTCCCCACTGCAAGATGCTGCCACTGGAGAGGAGCCCTAACAAGAAGCCTTTCTGAAAACTGCCATCAGGGAGGTGGGAGTAGTGGGGAGGATCAGGTAGGCCTGTCCTTAAGCAGGGATGGTAGGACCATGACCCAGACCCTGCAGTAAGATGGGGCCCCTCAGGGAGTCCTGGCAGTCTTGGGTCCAGCAATCCTGAGGCACTGGGATGGGCTATTTCTTCAGGGTCCACTCCCTGCCTACCATTCTCAGTTCTCAGGGTGCCTGTTTCCTGGGGGCCCTATCCCTCTCCCCTCATTTTCAGTAAATCAACAATCCCTAAACTTCCATGCCAGAGGTGTGTGTGTAAAACAGAAGGAGAGAGAGCTTGTGTGTGCGCATGTGTGGGAAAGCCTGTATGTGCATGTGTGAAAACTTATGCCTAAGGGTGAGGATAAGGCCATTGCAGAGCAGCTGAATGAATTCTTTGCTTCAGTTTAATCACTGAGCATGTTGCGGAGATACTCACGCTGGACCAAGACTTTGTAGGTGAAGAATCGGAAGAACTGTTACAAATAAGTGTGATTCTGGTGGAGGTTCTAGAGCAAACTGACAAACTAAATAGTAACAAATCACCAGAACCAGATGGTATTCATCCCAGAGTCCTGAAGAAACTCAAAATATGAAATTGCAGACCTACTGCTGGTAATTTGTAACCCATCGCTAAAATCTCCCACTGTACCAGAGCACTGGAGGGTAGCTAATGTAACATCAATATTTTAAAAGGGCTCCAGAGATGATCCTGGAAACTACAGAACAGTGAGCCTGACTTCGGTGCCAGGAAAACTGGTGGAAACAAAGGTTAAGAACAGAATTACTAAGCATACTGATAAGCATAGCTTAATTGGGAAGAGTCAACATGAACTTAGGAAAGAGAAGTTATGCCTCACTAATTTATTGGAATTTTTTGAGGGTGTAAATAAGCATGCGGATAAGGGTGAGCTGGTCAATATAGTGTATCTGGACTTTCAGAAGCATTTAATAACGTTTCTCATAAGAGAATCTTGAGGAAATTAAACAGTCATGGGATAAAAGGCAGTGTCCTATCATAGATTGGCAACTGGTTAAAAGATAGGCAGCAAAGAGCAGGACTATTAAATGGTCAGTTTTCACAGTGGAGATAAGTAACTAGTGGAGTGCCCCAGGGATCTGTACTGGGACCAGTGTTATTTAATATATTCATTAATGATCTGGAGAAGGGGGTAAAGAGTGAAGTGATCAAATCTCAGATGACACAAAGCTATTCAAGGTGGTTAAAACCCAAGCGGACTGTAAATAGTTGCAGAAGGACCTTGCAAGACTGAGTGACTGGGCATTTAAATGGCAGATGAAATTTAATGTGGGCAAGTGCAAAGTGATGCATGTAGGGGAAAAATAACCCAAACTATATGTACACAATGCTGGGTTCTAAATTGAAAGGTACCACTCAGGAAAAGGATCTTGGAGTCACTGTGAACAATACACTGAAATACTCAGCTCAGTGTGTTGTGGAGGTCAAAAAACAAACAGAATGTTAGGAATCATTCAGAAAGGGATAGAGAATAAAACTGAAAATATTATGTAAATCTATGGTACTACCCGTACCTGGAGTTTTGTGTGCAGTTCTAGTCACCCCATCTCAAAAAGACATAGTAGAACTAGAAGGACAAGAGAAATGATCAGGAATATGGAATGACTCCTGTATGAGGAGACACTTGATAGGTTGTGGCTCTTCAGCTTGGAGAAGAGACAACTGAGAGCGGATATGACAGACGTTTATGAAATCATGAGTTGTGTGGAACATGTAAGTCGGGAGCAATTATTTACCCTCTCTAACAGTACTAGAACAAGAAACTCCATGAAATTAACTGGCAGCAGATTTATTTATTTATTTTATTTAGTAGATTTTTATACCGCCCCATCCTGCACAGCAGCTCGGGGCGGTTAACAACAATAAAAAACCATTTAAAACATTTAAAATACAATTATAAAACATATCAATAAGACAGGGTGGTATAAAAATAAATATACAGGTGGGGGATTAAAAACCCCCCCCCCCTCCCTCCCAAAGGCCTGGGCAAACAGCCAGGTCTTACAGTTCCGCCGAAATGTCAAAAGGCTTGGGGCCAGGCGAGCTTCCTCCGGAAGGGAGTTCCACAGCCGCGGCCCTACCACCGAGAATGCCCGCTCCATCGTGGCCCCCCGCTTAACACGGGGGACCTCCAGGAGGGCACCCCCGGCAGACCGCAGGAGTCGTTCCGGGGCGCGAAGGGCGAGGCGGTCCCTAAGGTAAGAGGGGCCAAGGCCGTATAGGGCTTTATAGATCATTACTAGGACCTTGAACTTGGCCCGGCACACTATCGGCAGCCAGTGCAGCGCTCGGAGCACCGGTGTAATGTGCTCCCGGCGACCCGTCCCCGTAAGAAGACGGGCCGCCGCATTCTGCACCAGCTGCAGCCTCCGGGCCAAGAACAAGGGAAGCCCCACGTAGAGCGCGTTACAGTAGTCGAGCCGCGAGGTGACGAAGGCATGGATGAGGGAGGCCAGGTCCGGGCCAGAGACATACGGACGCAGCCTACGTACCAGATAAAGCTGGCGGAAGGCAGCCTTAGCGACTGCCTCCACCTGCCGCTCCAGCCGCAGGTCTGCGTCCAATATGACCCCCAGACTCCGGACCTGCTGAGCTACAGGGGGGCAAACCCCCCCAACCAGGGGGGCCACCACCCCCTTCGCCCTCCCCACCACCATCACCTCCGTCTTATCTGGGTTGAGCTTCAGTCTGCTCCGCCGCATCCAATCCGCCACGGCCTCCAAACATTGGGATAGCACCGAGACAGCAGGGTCTGGGTCGGTAGAAAACGAGAGGTACAGCTGAGTATCATCAGCATACTGGTGACATCGCACCCCGAACCCTCTCACGACCTCCCCCAAGGGCTGCATATAGATGTTAAATAATAATGGAGACAAAATCGATCCCTGCGGAACGCCACACGGTAAGGCGCGGGGGCTCGATGTTTCTTCCCCCAACACCACCCTTAAAACAAATAAGAGAAAATATTTTTTTTCCACTTGGCACACAATTAATTTGTGGAATTTGCTGCCAGAGGAATGGTCAAGGCCAGTAGTGTGGCTAGTTTTAAAACAGGATTGGATAAGTTCTTGGAGAATAGGTCCATTAATGGCAATTAGCCAAGTAGGGTTTGGACAGCGATTGGCCACTGTCGGAGACAAGATGCTGGGCTTGATGGATCACTGGTCTGACCCAGTAGGCACTACTTATGTTCTTACAAGCAGCTTAATTGCTGCTAGTGAGAAATTTTGCCATATCAGGAACAGAGATTGATTTCCCAACACCGATATGAAATCTTAATTCTCACAATACCACAAGATACTGTCCTGATTTACTGCCTTTCCAATTACCATTTACCATGTACCATTTATCCATGTACCATGTACCATTGTCGAGGGTACCGTTTTACTTGTGTTCGTTGTTTCTGCAATTCTAAGTCAATCACTGTGAGAAGAATATCCCACCCCTTAACCTCCCACTAGTGCCCCTTAACCTCCAATCAGAACTGTTGTTCTATGTTGTTCCCTTTCCTTTGATCAATCTGTAACTGGACTGCAGATTAGTATATCTTCAATCCAGCCTATGAGTGACACGGAAGCAGAAGGGAAAACGGAGTACAAGAAATGCGGTATTGTGTCAGTATTACCTCTCAGAATTTGAAATGGATGGCAAAGAGGTAAACAGCTTCCAGGTAAATCAAGAAACAAAATGTCCATCAAGAGTACTAAGAGGTTCTTGATTCGATCAATATGGTATCAGAAACTGGGATTTCAATGAGAATTCCTGTTTTGGTGAAATCTCATTCCAGCCCTAATTATGACACTTCTTTGGGTGTTTTGGAAAGCAAACACCAGACTGTCAGGTATTAAAGGGGTGGGCCTATGGAGGCTGGAACCATGGGGACCCATATTTTATTTTTGCCCTGGGCAAAAATATCCCTCAAATTCTAAGACCAGCTCTGGGATTGGGATCACACCAGGAGCCATGCTGCTTCTCTGGAAGCCCCCTGGAATGCTGTTTCTGGAGGCATCCCAGAACTTTGCTGCAAGCCACTGCCACAAGCCTCACAAGCAGGCAGCCTATATCAGGTCTCTAGGGTGGTTTCCACCCCTGGAACAGTAGCAGCGGCGATTCTCGCAAGGGGGCTCCCGCTGCCCCAGTTGCCAGTCAAATCTCATAAGGAAGGATGTTTTAAGAGTGAGTGGGGACAAGGCCCCCTGCCCACTCTGAAAAATTTCTTCCTGGCACAGTCCTTCACAAGCAACCTGAGCCTTGCTTGGGAATTTTCAGAGTGGGTGGGAAAGGGAGTAGAATGGGCCAGAGTTCTGACCCTACTCCAGCTCCCTCCCCTTCTGAAAATTTCCTAGCAGCGTTCAAGCTGTTTGCAAAGGGCCCTCTAGAATCCACAGCCTGGGCTCAACTGAGACCCCTCACACCAATGATAGCTACACCACTGTATCGTTCTAAGTATTTGATTCTAATGATTAAGTCATTGCATTTCAGAACACATCAATACCTTTTTGGTTAAAGTGTATGCTTGCTTCCTACAGATACATTCATTCCATATAAATCTCCAGCTTTTGACAATGGTTTCTCAGCATGTATTCCAATTAATTAACAGCTACAATGTCAGTTAGTAAAGGTAGGTCAAAGGTTGCAGCTACAATGTCAGTTAGTAAAGGCCAAAGGTTGCAGGCTGCCTCTGGAAAACAGTGCCAGATGCAGCCTATGAAACACATGTAAGCCTAGAGGCTAAGGTAAGTTATTGCTATTACCAGAGGCTTTAAAAACAGTCAGAAATAAGCACGACTGACCAACATTACCACCATATCTCCATCTCTTTCTTCTCTTTTTCTGCCCTGGACTCTACTCTAACTGGGGAGCAGCAGTCCAGCACAGAGTACACAGGCACCCCCCGATTCCTCCTGCTTGAGCAGCTGCCAATGAGCTGCTGAAGACTGAGGGAAGGTGGCAGGGTGCTTGCATGTTCACTGCCGGAGCGGGAGAGGAATAGCATCACTGGCATAGCTGCTCCACCAGCAATGCTGCTCCTTCCCTGCTCCTGACCAGTGCATGTGCTCAGGTCACCCAGCCAGGTACTGCAAGTCCAGCTGGGCTAGTAAAACTGGTGGAGACTCCACAAGTACTCCGTGCAGCAGCTGCCTTATGTTCAGCAGAGACCGCTGTGAGGGGGTGAGCCTTGACTCAGTTGCACCCGTTTGTATGACAGTTTCAACAGAGATAAGGTAGGACTCTGGGTGGTTTTAGATAAGTACTTCCCCACCCATTACCCACCCAACCCTGCAACATAGGCTGTTTTTACACAGACGCCGTCCCCACCTCCCAGGGTTGCGGGTGGGTGTGCGCTGGGGGGGGCATCCATGCACACACCGCCACGGTGAATGGGGGTGCAGCCGTGGAAACACCTTGGGCAGTGGGTGGGGGTGCGTGCGTGCGCTCTCCCGGCGCAAACCCATCTCCACCCATCACCCACCCACAGAGCCATCCGACAAAACGGAAGAGGCTCTATGGGTGGAGATGAATGTGCGCCCATGGGAAAGGGAGCATACTCACCTCCACCCAGCAGCGCCATGTGAAAATGAGCCATGCGTGATGGGTGGGGAGTCAGTTGTCTAAAAACACCCCGAAATAGGAGGAGGAAGATCCTCATCTATTTTACACTAGTGTGAACTTCTGTCAGTGGAGTTACTCTGGGATTAGGCACTAACCTCGGATCTGTGTACAAAAGTCTTCCCTGCATGAAAGGAAGAGGTTCTGTTACACCACTTTACACATCACAGATTTTATGATGGGCTACATCAAGGAGTCATGTATAGAGAATGATGCCCCATGGTCAGAAGGGAAGATATGAGATAGTGCACCATTGGACTATTTCAGAGTTATTATCGTAATATTTACCTAGCACTTTCGGTGTTCCAAGTACTTCACATCCTTATCTAGTTCACCCTTGTAAGTTACAAACCTGTGCAGTAAGTCATTATTATTCCCGTTTTACATATGAGAAACTGAAGCTGAGGGATTGTATCTTGCTCAAGGCCACCCAGTTTATTGCGGAGATGGAACTTGAAGTCTGTTCTTTACGGTCCAAGTACAACATCTTATCCAGGAGACTGACCAGAGCTGTCAACCTTACATGTACAAAAATCATGATCTAGGGTTCTAAAATCATAGATTTTTAAAAAAATAACTTTCATGGTGTTTTGTTGGTTTTTTTAAAATTTGAAACATAACACTGCAGTCATGTTTTCAAGTTTTACTGTGTAACATGGCAACTAGAAATACTTTTAAAAAAAAAGTTCTCATGATTTTAAGCTTTTAGAAACCCCTGAAATCATGAAATTGATGGTTAAATCACCAATTCTGCAGGAAATTTGGTGGTAGGTAGGTAGGACAGTCCCTGTCAATGGAATTTTAATGGATCTGAACTCTCAGCTCCTTGTTAACCTGCTACTTGACATGCAAGCACTATTCACTTAACTCATGCTCATGCTCAGAGGATCAGGCTATGAAATGGGGCAAAGGGATCTCGACTGATGTGCTGTAAAAGGCCATTGGTACAAATTATCTTAGCTTCTAACCTTAATTATAGGGAGAGTCTTCTGTTTATTCTGAGGGTGGAAAACACTGCACCTTCCCAACCAGAATACATCTTCTTGGGCCCTTGCTGCAGATGGGGACAAAATGGTCCAGAATTTGGACCTAAACCATAGGTTTTTCCTATTGAATTCAAGTAAATGAGCTCATTCTAAGTGACTTGGCAGCAGCCTACACTGCAAAAGTCCATTATTTACACAGAGCTATCCACATAATACTTGTACTAACCATTGGTGAACCTGCAGTTTTAATTATTGGGATGATAATGTATAAATAAGGAGCTCTGGGAGTTCCATTTTGGTTTTAAATCTCATGCTTTATTTCAACCTGAAAAGACCTATTCACCTTATGAATCAGAAGCAGCATGGCCTTAGGGTTTTGGCTACCCTAAGTATGTGCACACATTTAGCTTGTAGTTAATCCTATACCAAAGAGCAACCTAGGCTAACCATTTTTAAAAAAACAACTGTGATTTTGAGTCTCTCTGGTTTTGGATTCCTGGTATGTGACACCTAAACCTACGTTTGCTGTCAGCAAAAGGAAAAAAAGTTGTTTGATTCTGAAATGTCCACTGAGAAGTGAACTCTTCAAATGAGTGAATGTCAAAAGGGATTCCCCCCCCAACCCCAAATCTACAGGAAAATGTGTTCCTCACCCACTCCTCCTCTTAAGTGTGAATCAAATAGTTTGATATCACTAATCCTCGCTTCTGTGGAAACAGATCCCTTCAACCAACTCCCAAATGTCCTGGCTTAATTTATCCGCTCTGGCAGTATGGGACAGCCATGACAGACTAGAAACCACACCTAACCTTAGCCAAACACTGTTCTGCAGTGGTATCTACTGAGTATTAACTACTGTGTGTGTACTATACCAAACGTGCAATGGTCAGTCGTTAAGGTCAATGAACTCTGGGCCATTAGGTGTCTCGACATGCAACACTTGACATTATTTCAGCTGTCTAACACAGGGGCAAGTATTACGTTTGCTCATACAAACCTGGAGCAACCCATAGAGCGAACATGGGTTTGCAGAGATTTATTTCCTGGAGCATATCTGGGGAACTCCTCAGTAGACCCAGGGAGCAGCAGAAAATGCCACATGGGGTGAAAACAAATGTGACAGCGGTGAGGCAGCTCCCCACCCTATCCTGGGGTGAACCACAGGATAGCAGGGAGATGGAGAGGGGTTTTCACATGGGCAGCCCTTAACCTGGGCATGGGGGCTGCTGGCACAGGTCTCTCCATGCCCCAGGAACTATCCACATGGGACAGGACTCCCAGGGCAATGCAGCGCAGCAGGATTGAGCCCTGGGAAGAGCTGCAGTCAAAACAGCTGGTAAGGGAAAGCTCCTTTGCCCTCCCCTATCAGGTGTTTGGTGCACGCAGAAAATTTGGTATGTGGATATGCAAATTCCCAAATCTTGGATTGCTTTTGTCTCTTATTACAGTCACAGACATAACATCCACAGTCATCAAAAAATGATCATTTAGCAGAGTATTAACACAAGGACAACCAAAAAAACAAAACAAAAAACGCTTTACTGCACCAGTTTTTTGCTTGTTTGTTTTCTTTACTCCACAGATAAGTGTCTGTGGATCCAAAACCTCAGAATGGATGGGCAAGAGCATGTAAGCTTCAAGAGGTTCATTCACTGAAACTAAACACTCAGCTTCAACAAAGCTCTTGTTTTGATAAAACAGGGAATTTATGCAGGGTTTTCTTCCCTTCGAATCTTGTTTGTTTTCCAACATTTAAATGTAAATCATAATTGTGGCTTAGAGGTTTTCTGTTTGTTTTCTTTCTTCCTTTGAGACGGATCTTGTGGACAATGAAGATCAACCCCAGCAAGAGTAACCAGAGTGAAAAGCTGTGTAACATGAGGAAAGTCATTTGCATTTGGTTCAGTCGGGATAATTAAAAAATAAGGTCTGTGTCAATACAGCTGTGTTTTATTCATTTGTTTCCTGACAGTATGTATGGTTCATTTTGTCTTTTCCCCCCCACTACATCTTGCTTTCTGTTGCAAGTCCCATCATAATGCAGAGGTTTTTTTAAAAAGAAGAAGAAGAAAAGGCTTATTAAGAGCTACCTGAAGGGCTAGACTTGTATATATTGCTTTCTTCGTTATTTTAATACAAACACTATTGACTGATTGTGAATGCCTATAAATAACAAAAGATAAATAGCTTCATGATGCCAAGGCTTTTCACACTTTAGTTTAATATCAATCTAGGCATGGTAGGATCAGATGGCAGCTCTAAAAATTACCGCCAAGATGTTTATTAATCATAGTAGGGTCTAACTTGCTCCCAGATGCTGGCACAATACAATGGATTATAGACCATTGGAGTCAATGGAGAAATAGCATCAAGCCCGGAATATCCCTCCCACAATCCAACATACATACAAAATGGTAACAGGAAGCACAAAGGGGGGGGGGGGGCTGTAGGAAAAGAGATTCAGTGAAGAGAATCTCTTCACGGAAGATCCAAATCTTTATTTAGTCCATTGTTCTGAGTATTCATGAAGCTTACAAATTTTACTTCCTAGATCTCTCTTTCCAAAATATTCCACAGGTTCCTTTTCTGGTCAGGATAAAGACAGAAATGGAGCGGTCACTCCGAGAGAAGTCAATCTCCACACCACAGGTGATTCAATGGGTGTTTTCAGACAGATGTGGAGGCACTGGGCAGCCTGCCCCAGAGCTTCTCCCCCATGTCGGCTCGTGTCCAGCCCCACCAGGATGGGTTTCAGATGGAGCAGGTGGGTTCCTCATGCCCATGCAACTCCTCCCCCTCCCCACCGCCCTGCACCAGAGTTGTGGCCAATCACCCCAAAAAACTAGGCTGGCGCCCACAACTCTGTGTTGTTATATGGCCGGCTGGAAGCAGAGCAGCAGCATTGATCCATGCATCAAAGACAGCTGCTACTCTTCAGGCTAGTGCCTCAGGTTTGGCCACCCAGTTCTGCCACTGGCAGGAACCTGCTTCACCTGCACATCTGGCAGGATGGGCCATCCTGAGGTGAAGCAGGCTGGCATGGCCAGCACCGGGGCAGCCTATCCATCAGAAAACACCCATTGTCTTTGTTCATAATCCTTTTTTTTTTTCTGTGAGAGTTCATTTGTTTATATAAGGACTGTTTGCTTTCACCAACATAATTTCCATGTGCACATTTATTGCACTGGACTTGAACCTCCTCAAACCTTTTCCTCTTATATACTCCTAGCTTGCATTTATTTTGTTCATTATTTTGTATACAGTATTGCCAACTGTCCCCTTTAAATCAGGAGACTTATGAAAAATACAAGTTGCAGGGCTACACTGGAACCAAGGCAGCCTTGCAATGTGTATTTTCCATAAGCCTCCAGATTTAAAGGGGTGGGTTGGCAATACTGAGTATATCAGTTTCCCTTCATTGTATGTAAATGTTTGAAATGCTGATGACTTTTCCCCACCTTAACAGCTCCTTTCCTAGTGATGGTTTTCATATCTATATCTGCCCTGTAGTTGGTCAGTCTATAGTTCTGATTTTGACATGCCTGAGAAAGGGTCTGTGTGGTCCAAAAGCTTCTATGCTCTCACCAACAGAAGTCAGTCCAGTAAAAGATAGTAACTGAACTACTTTATCGCCAAGAAACTACTGGCCAGGCATCTTCCAGAAATGTTTTGGTACAGGGTGTCATTCGGCTTCAGAACGTGGGCTGGTCTAGATGACCGTGAGATACATCCAGTTCTACAGTTCTATGACCCTATGGCCTTTTTTACATGGGCCACAGCTGCAGGTGGGGATGGGTGTGCATGCTGCTGCAGGGGCAGTGCAGGGGTGTGTGTACAGGGGCACACACCCATCCCCCCACACATCCCCATGCATGCCCCCACATGGAGCAACCTCCGTTTTCCTCAGTTGCTCCGTGCAGGGATGATGGGCGGAGGTGCATGGGTCGCAGGAGCATGCACGCACCCCTACTCACCCACCACGGCAGTCACATGGGTGGCACCCACTCATGCCCACACAGCGGACCTGCGTGGGTATGAGTGGGTGCACCTCATGTAAAAAGGGCCTATGATTCTACAATATTTTCTTTGAAAATGCATCAATATCCTGGCAGGTACCTATTTGAAGTCAGTGCCTTACATTTTAGGTCTCTGTACCTATTGTGGGTTTACAGCAGAGGTTCACAAATTCTGGATCTGGACCCTAAGTAAGGTCATGTTATCTCTGAATGGGTACATTTTATACATTTTGCATATCTTTGTTGTGGTTTTGAGTATTTCAGTCTCAAAATGGAGTCATACAAGAAAAATCTTTGGAACTACTGGGTTAGAATAAAAAAATTCCAGGGTAGCCTTTTCTAGCTTGGTTTCCTTATGAGGGGAGATAAGCTTTCCAGTCTATGGTGTATATAGAAATCCTTTTATGAGAAATGTTCCTAGAGCTGGGGAAGAAAAACGTCTTAAAGTTTGAGCCTTGATTCCAATTACTATTTCCTATTTCCATGCACTTACCCCTTTTGTTTTTCCACCAAGATCTATCTGCTCTTTCCTACGTGGTAGTCAAGTATGAGTCAATGCCTCATTTTATGAATTAACTTATAGAAACTCGTGTGTGTGTGTGTGTGTGTGTGTGTGTGTGTGTGTGTGTGTGTGTGTGTGTG
>QEPC01003681.1:1514922-1539901 GCA_003113815.1 Sphenodon punctatus
GTGTCACAGTCCTGATTTGGGTTTTACAGTTCTCAATTGTAACATTACATACATGTTGCACCTTTTGCTTTACATATTTACTAGGCTTGTAGTTTACTTGTAGGCCAGTATCACACATGTGTGACCCTATGTTCCTCTGTGACAGGTCCTTCATCAGACAAGTCAGGAGTTGGAACAGGAAAATATTGCTTCCCTGTAATGTGCTTTAGGTTAGGTTTAGTGTTTTGCTATGGATTGGTAACTGGTTAAAGGAGAGGAAGCAAAGAGTGGGACTAAATGGTCAGTTTTCACAATGGAGGGATGTAAAAAGTGTTGTGCCCCAAGGATCTGTACTGGGACCAGTTCTTTTCAATGTATTCATTAATGATCTGGAAAAGGGTGTTAAAAGTGAGGTGATCAAATTTGCAGATGATACCAAGTTATTCAGAGTAGTCAGAACACGAGCAGACTGTGAGGAGCTGCAGCAAGATCTTACAAGACTGGGTGCCTTGGCATCTAAATGGCAGATGAGATTTAATGTGGACAAGTGCAAAGTGATGCATATTGGAAAAAATAATCCAAATGATGAGTACACAATGCTGGGTACTAAGCTAGGAGTTACCACTCGGGAAAAGGATCTGGGAGTGATTGTGGATAATACACTGAAATCCTCAGCCCAGTGTGCCGCAGCAGTCAAAAAAGCAAATAGAATGTTAGGAATTATTTGCAAGGGAAGAGAGAATAAAATTGAGGATGTCATAACTGTTGTAATTTGATGAGTGTTTTAAAATATTTTATAGTTCTATTTTTATATTTTGTTGAAACTGTAAGCTTCCCCAAGCTGTTTCAGGAGGGATGGGGTATAAATGTGAATAAATAAATAAATAATGCCTCTATATAAATCAATGGTGCAACTGTACCTTGAATATTGCATGTAGTTCTGGTCGCCCCATCTCAAAAAAGACATAGCTGAACTAGAAAAGGTACAGAGAAGGGCAACAAAAATGATCCAGGGTATGGCTGAGAGGAGATATGATAGAGGTCTATAAAATCATGAGTGGTGTGGAACTTGTAAACAGGGAACGGTTATTTACCCTTTCAACTAGTACTAAAATCAGGGGACACTCCATGAAACTCACAGGTGGTAGAGTAAAACCCAGACAAAATAAAGTATTTTTTTCACTCAGTATTAGGTTGTGGAATTTACTGCCAGGGGAGGTGGTCAAGGCCAGTACTATAGCTGAATTTAAAAGAGGTTTGGACAAGTTTCTGAAAGATAGTTCCATTAGCAGCTATGGAGGAACAAAACCCTTTACTGTCGGAAGTCTGGGGATGACTCACAGGGAATGGATAGCATGGTGACCTGTTGGGTGCTTCTCCCAGGCCCCTGTGACTGACCACTGTCAGAGGCAGGATGCTGAACTCGATGGATCATTGATCCGACCCAGTATGGCACTTCTTATGCTCTTATGTTCTTAAGTCAAAATCTCAGTTTGTTCCATAGCAACATGAGACTTTAATGGATGCATTAGCAACCACTTCTTAATCTTAGAATAGAGTAGGGAGAAGGAGATGTACAGTATGTTGGCATTGGAACAAATGCTGTAGCCTTTGCATGTACCTTTCTACTGTTTGCCTTTTCTTCAAGTGTGTGGTCCCTGACATACATTCACATCATTGTTAGATCAAAGACCAGCTTTAACACACTCACCACAGGCATTTAATCCCCCAGACAAATTATTTCCAGTTTCCATTTCTATCCTTATGAACGTGTCAAGAATATAAAATGAAAGCTAAACACAACCCTTTTTTGTATGTTACATAAATACAAATAACCCAAACTCACTTGATTTACTCTGCTGTTCTCTGCAAATTGCCATCCTTTGAGTAGCAAAGATGGATGACTTGGCCTTTTCGTCAGTTTATCAGCCTTGACCAGACTGAAGAGAAATTTGATTTGATTAAATGTCTTTATGGAACCCTCAGGAAAGTGAATCTAATGAGTTTGCTCTCATTTCCAACTAGTGAACTATAGTTCACCCCACTATACCCCTTCCAATGTGAAAAACTGGCAGCCTTCAAATAAAAGGTGATTCCTATGGATCAGGGCTAAAATGTATTGACCTATCAATAAAGTAAACTCTCCCTGATCCATTAAAAAGATTCTAATGTCTAGTTCTCTCAAACATTTGAACCTTTAAGACAATAGTTCCCAAGTGTTTTGCCCAAGCAGCCCCATTTTGTGACTTAAATATAAAACCACGGGTTTTTTTAGACAAGATGCTACCCCACATGGCCACTCAGAAGCCACGGAGCCCACCACCTGTCTGAAGGTGGAGTGGGGGGATGCACATTCCTGTGAGCCATGAAGCACCCACTCATAGCCACACACAGAGCACTGCTGGAAAATCCAGCGTGCTCCATGCAGGACAAGTCAAGTAACTCCATGGCAACAGGTGGCCATGCAGCCCCTGCCAGTATGAACTGGGGTGACCAGCCACACCAGCAGACTGGTCTGCCGCTCATAGGCACTGTGGGCAGAGAACATGGTCTTTGAAAGTCACAAGAACTGGTCAGGAACCCTGGGGAGCCCAGGTTCCCCAGCGCTCATGCCAGGACATGTCAATTTCAAAGGCTAGTCCTGCACACTTCCCCCTCTCCCATGGTCCATGGCAGAGGAAGTGCATGGCAGCTTGCCTCCATGGCTGGGGTAGCTACACTGGAAGCTGCCCGTTTGAATCCCTCCCCACATACTCCACCTGAGTGGGTGCTCCGTAGCAGGGCATTTTATCAGCCATGGACACACGCACACCCTATCCCCTGCTCATTTAAAAATGCCCCATGACCCCAAACAACAACAGAATCCTGAAAAGGATCGGGTCTGGCTGTGGAACAAACATTCATGTGGGAGGGGGGCCCGGGGAGGGGGGCCCGGGGAGGGGGGTAAGGCAACGCACAAACAGGCAGCCAGGCAGCCCCACCCCCACAATGCACCCAGCAACCTGCCTCTCCCCAATGATGGGCTGACATGGCAGCCAATGACAGCTGCCATGGCACCCATCATGTGGGCCACTCCACGCAGAGAACAACAGGCTATCACACGTGGTAGCCCGCTATAGCCCAGTTGGGCAGTCTTTTCCCCAGGCCTGGTAGCAGCTAGCCTGAACTGTGACTCTAGAGATCTCCAGAACCACAACCCGGACTATCCACCACTGTGCCCAGGGAAACTCTGTGGAAAACATCTGGATGCCCCTTAATAAACATGATGAGGGCCCATGGGCCAAAGCAGGCCACCATCACATTTGTTAACACCCATAGATAGAACATTTAACTCAGGGTATTTTCAGACGTGATGGTACCGTGGGTGGCCACACTTTGACCTGTATGACCACCCACAGTGCCGTCACATCTGATCCAGCCTGCCACATATCTCCATGGGTCAGATATGTGGTTTTCATGGGTCGTGGCAGTGTTTAGCCCAGGCTGTTATTTGGGCCCATTGCTGAGTTACAGCCCAGGCTAAGTGCTGCTGCTGAAAAAGCCATCTCCAGACCGGGGTAGAGCGGGCCGTCACATGTGATGACCGACTCTACCTGACTCCAGTACAGGGCCAGGGCTGTTCTGGGCATGTGCAGTGGTCTCATAGGTCGCCACACCTGCCAGTCAGGGAGGAGAATGGGCTGCACTCATCAACATGCAGGTGGGGCCATATGGACCCACATCCACATGTCTCCCCACCCTCTCCCCACTCCCTCCTCGGCCCACCAACACATCTGTTTGGTGGCTGAACCAGATCCTGCCCAGGGTGAGGATTGTAATAGGGAGCGCTGAGCGCCCAGTGCTGCGGGAGACCACTGGGCTGGCGCTTTAAAGAGAGCGGTCAGGTAGCAGCTCGGCAGGTGGCAGTAGGGGGTTTAAAAGCCGCCAGCCAGTAATGGACAGCTGGAGCTGAAGGCCACTCAGGAAACTGACAAGCGGCAGCTGAAGCCCGCGTGGAAGGAAGGTAGAGCTGGTGGAAGGGCTCTGCGGGAGAGCTGAGCCCCCCTGAAAGGAGAAGCTGGACCCAGAAGTGGGTCAGCATCCTGGAGAGGGCTCAGAGGTAGAGCCAGTGGAAGGGCTCTGCAGGAGAGCTGAGAAGGAGCCGGGTGATGAGGCTCGAGTTGGCGTCTGACCCACTTTGGGACAATGAGGTTGGCAGCAGGCTGTACGTGAAAGATATCACAGGGTCCTGAGCTCCGAGGAGGAACCGGCAGGACTAGACTGTGAGTACCGACTGTTGGGCAGAAGAGCTAAGTAGAAGAAGTGGGGATGCCTGCTTAGTTCCCCAGAGGGGGAGACTGGAGGGACACACAGACTCAAGAGACTCTGGGAGGGAGTCACGACTGGGGTGATATGACCCCTGGGACACTATCGGGACTCGGGGCTGTGTCTCCAAGTAAAGGGGCTGTGTCCCCAAGGTAAGGTGTGTGCCCGAGTCAAGGGGCTGCATCCCCAGGTAAAAGGTCTGGCACCCCGGAAGAAGCGGCTGAGTCCCCGGAGCGGGATTCCCTGGGCGAGGGACAGATATACGACCCTGAGCGGGCCAGGGAGAGCTGGAATAAACTGCAAATTTTGGGGTGCATCTGGTGGTGCTTCCCATCACCCCCAAAATGGTTCCCCAGCAGGCAGAGCCCACAACAAGGGTCCTCACCCAGGGCAGGTTCAAAGCATGATGGTACGTGTGCGGTCACATTTTAAAACACCCACAGATGGTAAACTCTTTGGGGTTTAGGCCATATATTATTAAATATGTATTTCTGTAGTGCACGGTATAGTGGAGCACTGAATCATCACTGCTAATCCTAGATGCCACTGCAAAGAAAAACAAATAATCCTCATTGGAATAAAATATATAAATGTATATTAAAAAATATATAAATGTATATAAATGATTATGTACTTCTTACTCACTTGAGGAGCTCAATCCTGACTTCATTGAAATCAATGAGAATTTAGCCATTGACTTTAGTCAAGAGAGAGCATGGTTGCCATCTTGTTCCCAAATATAAAAGATGGAGACAAAAGCAGCTCATATGATAACTTCATTTGGACTAACTTCTACTGGTGAGGGTATGCAAAAAGTATGCAGATCCTTGTGTGGCCCAAAAGTTTTCATACTCTCACTAATGGAAGTTGATCTAATAAAATAGGTCATAGGAACTATTTACTCCATGATTGACTTTGATGGAATCAGGATCACACCCAAAGAGTCCTCAGACACACAGCTGATGGTACTGAAGTTAGCTGGGATACTGGATAAAGAAGGACTGTAAGGTCTGGAGCTCATATAGTAGACCCAATTTCTCTGCAATGCCAGAGATGGTTTTTGCCACTCTAAACTCAGCTGAACCAGTTACTTAAGGTAAGCTAATACTACAGTGATATTAACAAGGGAGAAGGCAGGAGAGATGGTGGGGAGGGGGAGGAGGGAGAGAGAGAGAGAGAGGACAGACAATAAAAGTTTCAACACTTAATCCTTGTATAAATATTACCCTTGTTTCACTCCAGTTCTTTCCTGACACAATCTTTTTTTTTTGTGCTACCTATGACATGAATCTCTAGGATAGGTATTTTAACAGCTTTTTCTAGCTACTATGATTAAAGTAGGTAGAGATGTAATTTTTAAACATGCATTTATATATTACTTTTACATCTGTTGATCCACAAAATTGTTGACTCTCTATCTCTGCATGCAACAACAAGACAAATGTAATGAACAAAATTATTACTCATGCTCTTGTTTGTGCCTAAACCTTGCTCGCACAGAATCATTATTTAAAGAGATATGGGGGGGGGGGGAAGGGATGGGACGTGTTACAAGACTCTCACATAGATTCATTGACAGAAACATACACTTAGCACAGGGGACGATTGCTTGGCTCCAGAGAAATGAGTGGCAAAGTTCCCACTGATTTCAAAACAGCAAGAATTTTAGCTAGAGGATCATGTACTGCAATGAACCCATGTGCAGAGTTCCCTGCTAGGATAATGGGAATTTTCCATCAAGCCCAGCTGGAGAACGTTAACCAGGGCTGAGAAATCTTTGCCCTCCCAGGAGCCACTCTGAAAATTCATACAAGCTCGGAAGGCCACATAGATGTTGGGGGTGGGGGTTCTTAAGGGGTATCCTCGAGTAGAGGAGGGTCCAGATTATGGATCTGTGCCATGGGACATCTCTGATAGATGCTTTCATCTCTGCCCAGCTATCCTGAGCTCAGTCTTTCATGACTTGGAGGTAGGAACTGGATCTATCCAGGAACTGGATGGGGCAACATAAAAAGTAGTCAGATCCAGGAACTGGAAAGGGGCCAAATAAAAAGTAGCTGTGGGATGAATTTGGCCCCTGGGCCTGAGATTCCGCACCCCTGATGCAGACCTTCATTTTTACAATGAGGAACAGTGTTGGAATCAAGTATGTCAGACATACACTTCTTGCCATTGCTGATACATACCAAAAACAGTACAAGCAGTTGAATAATTTAGGATTTACTCATATCCGCTCCTGGAGGTGCGAGTCTATCTGTTCATGTCACTCAGCCCATGGTGAAAATATTAATCCCAGTAATCTGCTAACAATTAGCTCAAGCTAAAAACAATGTGCTCATCAATTAATTGATCACACCTCTTCAAATAGTCATGCAAGGTTGCAACAGGAATCACAAGTGGGCAGCATAAAGAGTACAGTAAATGACATAGAAGGTGCTTTTAACACACTCCAGTTCTGCCCACAGCATTCTGCATCACTCCTGGGCTGATAACTCATCTCCACCCACCTCTACCAATCTCCACTCAAGGAGTAACCGCCATTTTCATTGGTTGCTCCATGTGTCAAGGGATGGGTGGAGATGGGTGTTGCACGGGATCACACACACTCACCCACCAGCCACAGTGTTTACACGGGACCCCACCCTCATGCATGCCCACGCAGGCACCCACGTGTGCTTGACATGGGGGCATCTCATTAAAAAGGGACAAGGTTTCTAACTGGTTACACAAATTATGAATCCTCAAATTGTAAATTACGAAGTAAAATGTTCACTCAAACACTGCATGTAAAGTTTGCAAAGGAAGCCAGAAATGTTAATTTGCACATGCAGATTTGCAAAATTCATCAAATTGAAATTTGATAAGTAATATTTGTTTTGGCAGTCTGAAGAATGGGGTTTGTTGGGTTTATAATAAGAAGTCTTAAGAAATCTTCAAGTCATTAATTAGAGGATTAACCAGACTCTTTCTGTGCAGTCTGTCTGTCTTGGTGTCTGGGAGGGAGACTGCTTTGCTATTTACTGCTTTGCCATTTACCATTTTGACATCAATTTCAAATCCCAAGAGGTAATACCGATGCAGTACTACATTTCTTCTATCTTCTCTGCACTCCATTTTCCCTTGTACTTCCCTGTCACTCATTGACTGATACACAGATTCCCTTACAAATCTGCAACCAGTTGCAGATTGCTCAGAGCAAAGGGAACAACATACAACAACAATTCTGATTGTAGACATTAGAATGGAGGCACTGTTTTGTGGGTTTTTTAAACTGTGTTTTAGTAGGCAGGGGGACTAATGAGTGAGCTATTCACATAGCGATTGGCTCAAAAATGCAGAAATAATGGACAGAAATCCAGAAGTAAAACAATACCATCAGCAAGGTGAGCAGTAAATTTAACCAAGCACGTGCACCTGAGACCTTGCATCATTGTGAATGTTACACCCCTTGTCTTTCCCTTTGTTCCCCTTCCTTCGTCTCCACCCCCCATCTGGTCTCTCAGATTGTAAGCCCTAGGACAGGGACCGTGTTTATTCCATTACTTTGTAAAGCACCAGGTACGTTGCTTGTGCTATATAAATGCTTGTCGTCGCCCACCCCCCAATGAGACACAGAGACCAAAACTGGTTTTTAAACTGGCTGCACTCTTTATTCAACATATTCATCAAGGACGGTGGGTGATTGCACAAGCAATATGGGTCCAGTATGCTAGCTACTTAACTTCTTATTAACTCAGGTACTGACCGGGATGTGCCCTCCCATGTCAGCTCCCCCAAACCAAAGCTCCCCTTCGACAGCACTCTGGCTCTGGCCGAAAGGGGGAGCGGCCCAACTGTGGGCTTGAGTAAGGAGGCGAGTACCCACTAAGTCAGCAGACAGTGCATGTACTTACTGACCCAACTGCGGTACCCCTCCCAGGGTCATAACCCCAGTGCATGCTGCCTCCACCTGGCACTGGGTGTCACCTCCCCATCTCTTAAGGAGATGACTCATCTTATCCTATTCTAACCTATTTAGCCTACTTTAGCCTACTGGACCCCCACTGAGTGCGACAATTATTGCCTTTTATTGTCATTCGATTCTGTCATTCCAGTTGTCGAATTCATGAACTTCAATTATTGATTACCATTCTAATTAGACCTGTCTGCTCCTTATATGTCGAATTAGTGTTTCATTATTAGATTGATGCCAATTCCCTATTGTCAAATCAAACCTATTTAACCTATTCTGCACTATTGAAGAGGTGAAACAAGCGACCCTTGAATTAGGCTAGTTGACAAAATTCCCCTTCGGCTCCGTAATGGCAACCAGTAACAACCACAGTGCAAGAGGTGAGGTGGGTGTGGCTGACTTGGTCGCGTCCCTGTGCCGAATGCCGCTTCCATGTGTCCCAAATGGCTCCATCCTTCCTACAAAGGGCAGGGTCCGTTCTTTTCCTCGGTGCGGCGGCTCTGCACACGCGCTGTGCGGGCTGGTGCTGCAGTAACACCAGATCCCCTGGCAGGGAGCACTCAAGCATGCTATGCCGAGGCCTCACTTCCTCTTCTGGTCTGAGCCCCCGTCTCATGACGGGGGGCCTGACAAATACCCCGTTGCCGCCATTGCGGTGGCGAAGGGAACTTGCTAATAATAATAATAATAATAATAAATGAATGGTACTCACTATGAAGTAAACAGTAAATGTAAAGTCAGTAAATTGGGATGGTATTGCGAGAATCAAGAAATCGTATCAGTATCAGGAAATGGTCAGAAAATCAATCCCAGTTCATGAGGTGGCAAAATTACTCATGAGTAAAAAATGTTGCTGCTCATTTCAGTCCTACTTTTAGCCTTATGGCATCAGATTAAAAGCTGTGGGTTTTGACATTGCTTTTCATATTTGAAAGCAACATTGGTTCTATAAACATGATTTTCTTCTAATTTTTTCTCCTAATTTTCTTCATGGTAGTTTTACTGCACTGTGAATCCATTGGCCTCTGAGGTGTTGTTATACTGATTTACACCTCTCTAAGTAAGAGCTGAGTCAGATCAAATGTTTATCCAAAATCCCATCAAAGCAATGAGGAGAGATGGCAACAGTGCACCAGTGTGATGTCATAAGAAAGATTGTCATTAGCAGGGATGTGGGAAATGTTTGCTTCCATTGGACGCAAGGAGGCTTTAAGTAGCAGACTATCCAGTTGTTAAAATTCTGACTGGAACATTGCACTAAGGACCTAAAAGAGCCTCTTCTACCCACCCATATGGAACCTAAGAGAATTAGAAGCAGATGCTGTTTGGGTGGCCTCACACAGACGCTGTCATTAACAACTAACTGGTGAGCTGCTGGCATTGCTGCGCTGGTATGACAGACCAGCTAATGGAGCAATCCTTTAAAAACACAAACAGAAGCTAGTGTGCCATTATTTGCACTACAAACGCATATGGCTTTTTAACTCCCCTCTATTTCTCTTTTGTTTACAGCCTGATCCTCAAAGCGCTCTGCTGGCACATGAGACCTGTGATCATTTATCGGGATATTAGTAACAAGGATGCCTTGTTTAAGCCCTTTTTCTTTGCCACTAGAAATTGAACTATGGTAAGATCACCTTCACAAGCACAAAACCAATCCCTCCTTGTGTGTTCAGGATCTAACTCAGGAGTGAGAAACCTTTTCTGTCCTGGGGACCACAGTGAAAATTAGTACGAGCTCCGAGGGCCACATAGAGGTTGGGGGCAGGGGTGCTTAACCGGTGTATTCAAGAAAAGGAGGGCCCAGATCAGGGTTCTGTGCCATTGATCTGTCCCCTACCTGTGTGTGCATGCCCTCCTCTCTGCTCCATTATCCTGAGCTCAGGTTTTCAGTGCTTGGGGGTAGAGACTGGATCCAGGAGCCAGATCCAGGCACTGAAAGGGGCCACATAAAAACTTGTCAAGGGCCAGATTTGGCCTTCAGGCCTAAGGTTCCTCACCCCTAATCTAACCTATCATGAATTAAGCACTTCCCCCTTTCAATCTTGTTTCTTCTTTTGCTTCAGGCATCAATCAATCATGTATTTAAACAGCACCAAGGTACTCAGCTCTGAACAAGCATTAATTAGAGACAGGTTCCTGCCCTGAGGAGTTTACAATCCAGAAGTTCAGTACAAAATCACCTTTCTTAATGTCAGGTGCATATCAGTTCTTAGGGACACATAAGAAAGAGACTGACACTAAAGGAAACAATATACAGATGTTTGTATAGTAAGGTAACAGGTATACTAAATGATGGGGGGGAGCTTTAGGCAGTCACTTTAGAGGTAGACTAGTGAATAGGTTTTTGAGATTTTTTAAAATGATTATATGTCAGAAGCAACTCTGACATATAATCTTATGGAGACAGTATAAAGAACTCTATAAAGTATATTGTAGTTCATTCCAGCCAAACTATAAATTCTTCCAGTGAAACCTGGTTGGAGAGACTGTGGTTTGGATGGTATCTTACAGTGTATACTTTGGTACAGCCTTGAAATATGTGGATACTGGAAAAGTTTATTTAACTAGAATTATAAACATGCCTGGAATAGTGTTCTGACATGCAGAAATTATACTGGTTTTAAGCAGTGCTATAATCAAGGTGACTAAGAATTTACAGGAACTCACACCAACACTCCTTCAGGATGGCAAAAGCACCAAAGTTAGGTCTCGGAGAAACATACTACTTTTCTTTTGCAGTTGGCTGCAGCAAGAACAAAGCATTCTTAATGAAAAAAAGTTTTGTTTGACTATTGTTTGGAAGATCACAGCAGTGTTAAACCACTGAAAGCTTAACCAGTATCTTCAGCTAGTCTGTTCATGATTATTTACATGCCTAGCAACATTGTTTCTGCACCACAGCACATTTATTTTCATCCAATTTAGTTTAGTAAAGAATTTCTTTTGCACACTGTCCTCTTAAATCTAGGTTTCATAATTTAGGCCACTCATGATTTTATCATTTTGAAGTTGGGATTGTTTTAAAGGGTATTCATTATAATCAGGACTGGCTATAGAAAAGTTTAACTGTATACAAAGTCTGACTGCTTGCTAACCAGATGTGCCTTGTTTCTAGTAAATTCAGCTAAGCAACACTGCTTGTGAATTGATTGCAGGATACAAATATCCAATTGAATAGGGCTAAAACTTTTAAATTTGGGTACCAAAAATTAGTCACCTATGTTCATATTTAGACAGCTAAGCAAGTGTCTTGGTTTTCAGAGGAGATGGGTGTATGTAGCTCCCACAGAAGTCAAGAGTTTTGTGACTGATTCAGTTAGAAATATCATCCATCTAGCCAAAGTGGTCTCAATATTATATTATATTTATTAATTATTATTAGCATTTATATAGCACCAGCGATGTACCTGGTGCTTTACAGAGAATTAGATAGACACAATCCCTGCCCGAGAGCTTACAATCTAAAGACAGGGGGTGGGGAGATAGGGAAGGGGGAACAGAGGGAGAGACAAGGGATGCAACAATCATGAGGATGCAAGAACTCAGGTACACGTTCTTGGCTTGGTTACAGTACATCGGGAGTTTGCAGATAACAGGTGGGGGATAATCCTGGGTGGGGATGGTTAGCAGGAGTTAGGAAGGTCAGAGCGGAAGAGTTGGGTTTTGAGGAGGAATTTGAAGGTACGAAGGGAGGGGGCAAGGTGGATGTGAGCAGAGAGGGAGTTCCAGGCATGCGGGGCAGCGAGGGAGAAGGGACGAAGGCGGTTGGGGGAGCAGGGGAGGCATGGGAGGGTGAGGGAGAGGATGGAAGAGGAGCGGAGTGCTCGGGCAGGGGTTCAGAGGGAGATCAGGGCAGAGAGGTGGGGGGGCGAGGTTGTGAAGGGCTTTGTAGGTGAAGACGAGGAGCTTGTGCAGAATATGCTCAGGAAGGCGGTGCCAGTGGAGAGGAGAGGCTGCACATGATCAAAGCGACAGGCTAGGTAGATGATCCTGGCAGTAGAGTTTTGAAGAGAGATAAGGGAAGAAAGGTGAGAGCGTGGAAGGCCAGCAAGGAGGAGGTTACAATAGTCAAGGCGTGAGATGACTAAGGGCATGTATGAGAGTTTTGGCAGAGGAGATAGACAGAAACGGGCGGATCTTAGGAATGCTGTGGAGGGAGAAGCAGCAGGATTTGGCCACTGAGTCAATGTAGGGTTTGAAGGTAAGGTGCGAGTTGAAGATGAAGTCCAAGCTACAGGCTTGGGGGACAGGGAGGATGGAGACCCCGTCAATGGCAATTGACAGGGAAGAGGGAGAGGCAGGATTGGGAGGGAAGATAAGGAGTTCAGTTTGAGTTTGCAATAGTTGAGGCACCAGATTCAAGACATGGGAAATAATAGTTTCAGTTCAGTTGGCACTAGAAAGACCTTGCCTGAAGTATTGTGTTCAGTTTGCACTTCAAGAAAGATGTTAAACTGAATTCAGAGGAAAGTATTGAAGATAATAAAGGGCAACATCATATGAGAAAAGGCTGAAGGAGCGAAACCTGTTTAATACTGAAGATGACTAAGGGATAACATAACCGTTTTCAAATACCTAAAAGGATGCCACAAATAAGATGGGAGGACAGTTGTTTCCCCACTGTCATGAAAGACAGGACAATGGGCAATTGAATTAAACTTCAGCAAGGTAACCTTTTGTTTCTAATTGAGACGCTTGTCCTAAATACATCAAACAATGTTGAGGGGAAGACCTTAGAAAAATCATACTTAAAAATATCCATTGTTAGATAGACTAAGATGCAGATTCCATGTTAAGAAAATGTACATATTGTGTTTGAAGAATTACTCCTACAGTCTTCCAAAATATAGCCAGTTGACCAACAATTTGAACTCCCAATTTAAATATATATAATATGCAATAACCCATCCAAACCCAAGAGCTGGTCATGTTCCCTTTCTGATGTTAGTGACAAAATTCTCCCTAACTTCACTGGATGAAGGAGGAAGCCCATTATAACCACCTCATGTTCCTGGCGGCTGCTACATAAATTGATTCCATATTTTTTAAGCTGTCCTTCTGCATTATCATCCTTTGCCATGTCCTTCATCATACGTTTCTTTTCAACACCATGTGCCATTTGCACAATTGTTTATAGGAAATGCAGTGAAGATAATGTCTGTAAGGCCTAAGGCTAATGTTCAGGGGCATAGGTAGGCCCAGGTGCAGAAGATGGGAATGGGTGTTGTCAGCATACCAATGGCACTTCCCTCCAAAACCCTGAACGATCGCACTCAGCAGCCTCAAATACACATTGAGTAGAAGGGAAGACAGGACGGAACCCTGTGGGACAAAAGAGGTATCTGGGCATCAAATAATGATGGGGAGTTGGGGGGACCCAATTTAAGAACTCATCCCAGGCCTGAAAATTTCTGTAGGAAATACCTGGAAGCCTAAGGGCACATGCACACTGTGCAAAGTGTGTCACCATGCTGTTCTCCACACCAGCATCTGTGCTACTCGCTCTCATAAAATAGCCACATGTGAACTAATGCACTATGGTAGTGGGGACACTGAATGTATCCCAGAGAGCTGTAGCTGACAAACCTCAAGTTTTAGCTTTATTCTGGGAGGGCTAGGGAAAATTCCAGTGATCCTGTCAACTCCTGTAACATTAATAATGATTGTGTGGCTGCCACCAGCCCAAATTCATTCCCCAGAAGTGGGCAGACTGGTGACATTTTGCAAATCTAACTCTGAGTTAGGGGAGTTTACATTAATAGCAGCAGAAACAGGATGAGAGTAGTTAAGTGAGTAAAGGAGAGAGGCAAGGGGGAGTGGAACAACAGGGTGTGGTGGGTGTGAAAGTGCCCCGGTACCTCAACCCCACATTCCAGACTAGATTCCTGGTCAAGACACCAGTGTGGACTGTGACCTACACCAAGCAACCATCTGATCCTGAGATGAGTGAAGGACAAATCAGTCTTAGGGTGAACTCATATGGAACGCTGCTAGAATCCAATGTTCATGGGGCCCCAGAAGCTGCATAATGAGCCCCAGATCGCAGTTGCGTGTCAGATCAGAGCTGGAAACGGGGCTGGAAATTGGATTGCCTCACTCAGACGACAACAACAACACAGGACTCATTATGCAGCTTCTGGGGGCCTGTGGACATTGGATTCTAGCAGCATTATGTGCAGGTTCACCTTAGTGAATAGTCCACCCCTTAAACAGGAGACGTCTCTCCTTGCTTTACAACCAAGTCATTTACACAGCAGGCAGCCACCGTCCATGCTAGCAGCTTGCTATGGAATCTCCAGAATGTGGTTGAGGGACAGGGGTGCTATCAAACTTGCCCAGGGCTTAATTTGTGGGGAGCTTGCCAGGGTTCAACCTCAGCATTTAAACTGAACGAGGTTGGAGTTCATTAAATGTTCCCAGGAGGCGTGTATGCCTCGCAATGTGAAAGACCAGGAAAGGGCTTATATTGGCCATTCCAGAGTTGGAAATAAAATCCAGATAAGACTTGGATGGTTTATTTGGCATTTATTAATGACTTTCCTCTGCTACCCTCGTACTGATCACCATTAGGGCTGTGTCTTTTGGCTTCCATATCTGAAATACAAAAACTAGCCTGCAATATTTGGGTATGCATTTAAGTGTACTTCGTGCCTCTCAATTTCCACTTCTAAATTGATGTTTTTAATTGTTGGTCTAATAGTTTGAGCATCTTTCAGGTGTCATGGTATGTTGTGCTGGCCAGAGGGAAAGTTTAGCCCAGCATTGGTAACCTACAGGGGTGGATTGTGCTTTGATTTAGTCTTTCTTTGAGTGCTTTGTGGTTCGGGAGCTTGGCCTGCTTCCACACAGCTGGAGGTAGAACCACAGCCAGGGAAGCAGATGGCAAGGGGTGAGGATGTGGGATTCCCCTGCTCACTGATATTAGGTTCCTTCTTTTGCTATTTATTGTAGGGTCACTACTTGCATGTGTACACACATGCATGCACAGGGGTACACTTCCTTACATGCACAGAGCGTGTTTCGGGAGATGCTACCCTGCATGGCCACCCAGGAGCCACAGAGCCAACCACCCATCTGAAGGTGGAGCAGCCAGATGCGTGCTCCTGTGAACCTCAGAGCCTCATGGCCACACACAGAGCACTGCTGGGAAGTCAGGAGTGCTCCATGCAGGGCAAGCCAAATAGCTCCATGGCAATGGACAGTCACAGAGCCCCTGCCTATATGAACAGAGGCAGCCAGCCATGCCAACAAACAAGTCCTCTGCTCATAGGCACTGTGGGTGGGGGAAGCAGCCATTGCAAGTCACAAGAACTGTCTGGGAGTGCTGGGGAGTCTGGGGGTCCCAGCACTCACCACTGGGGATGTGTCTCTTGCAAAGACCATCCCAGTCTGTTCCTCCCTACTCCGTGGTCTGTAGCGGGGTGGGGGTGGGGGTGAGTGGGGGCTGCCTCTGTGGCAGCAGTAGCCACACTTGGAGCTGCCCATCTGAATCCCTCCCCACACAGTACATCTGCATGGGTGCTCTGTGGATCCTCCTCCCCCACCTCTGCATTGCCTTGCTCGTTAAAAACACCGAGTGGCTGTGCACAGAGGCTGCACCCCTGCCTGCTTGCTTGCCAAGCAACGGTAGCAGCTACCAGATATTTCCCTTTTAAAAGATTCCAAGATTTGGAGAAACAAAAATTGGCATTGCAAATAGAATAGAAATCGGAAATACAAAATCTGCCTCCCGCCTCACCCCCACCCCAGCCTTGCACATCCCTGATCATCATATAGGTTAAATCACAATAACTCTTATCTTATATTCAGCTGTAGTTAGGCAGGATGGTCCAATGGTTGGGTTGTTATTGGGACATTAGGGTTCAGTTCTCAGCTCTGAAAAGTTCTTGGGTGGGAAGTGTGGCTTCTGGGGCATGGGCATAGCTTCTGGGCCAAGCTTGAACCCTGGCAATTCATTATTTTTTTTACAAGTTAAACACTGAACTCCCTGTCAGTCTGGGACAGGGACTAATGTGGAATTGTGCCATTGATTTTCAGTGGGTTCAGGACTTCAGCCTTTAGTGTAAATGAGAATAAGGCCTTATATGGGTTATGGGGAGATAGCTTTCACTCCCTGGTGAGAGCAGGGAGTGAAGGGGGAATGGGTTAGGGAGGGGGTCTTGGTACCCCTAGTGAGAGGAGGGGTAAAAGACGTTTGGGGAGGAATTAAATGGTACCTGGGTGAGAGAGAGGTCCGGGGGGGTGGGTATAGGGTGGGGTGGACATGGGAATATGGTGATGTATTTTTCTGTCCTGGGGCTAATGTATTTATGTGTTGATGGAACTATTTTTGATTATGTATTTTATCTATGTATTATGTTATTTCATTTATTGTATTTTATATTTAAAATGTTTTGTAAACCGCCTCGAGTCATGATCAGCAAGAGGGGCGGGATAGAAATAATGTAAAGTAATGTCTTTCCCTTTATTCTCACTGTAAAGTGTCATGCATGGCTTAAAGGAGAGGAGAGCCACACTTCGATCCAATCCAAATTACAGCTATTCAGATTGCAACTCTGAAGGGAAAGTATCAGGAATGAATATGCTGATTCTGTCCAAACAATCTCAGAGATAAGTTCTCAGTGACTCAATGGCACATTCTGGTGACCACGGGAGGAGAAGAGTGTTGTGGCACCTCCGAGTCATGTGCTCATCCTCCATGTACAATGGAGTTTTGCCACACCCTCTTCAACTCTCTTGGCATAATCAAGTTGATAGGAAAGGCCCACTGTTGAGTAATTAAACAAAAGACCAGATTCCAGGTGAAAAGGAGTTGTGGAGAAAAGAAAGAAAAGAAAGACAATGGCTCAAATGCACATATTGAAATGTAACTCGACCAGGAATAATTTAGCTCCAGTGTTTTCCAGAGGTGATCAGCCAAATGTTTGTTTCTCTAATGATCTGTGATTAATAATGTTAGCATTTAAATAGTGCTAAATAGGCTCTGAAATGAACTCCTCTAAATGAATAGGGTGCTGGCATTAGATCTGATGTAATTACTGTTCCTATTCTTTGTCTGGAAGAGGCTTCCTGCAAAGATAAACAAGACAACAGTGCATGCTGGCAAGGTGATGTCAGCAATAGAAAAGGGTAGGGTTATGTTTACAAAGGGCATGCCTGATTGAACACTCAGACAAGTCAATGCATATTTGCTTGGGAGCTGTAACCTTAGCACTGTTAAACAAGCTGGTACATAATCTGCCTCAAATCTAGGCTGCCGTAAGACTTGAGGGAGCAGGGTAGAAGTCTTTAAATAAAGAGTTGCCACCACACATGATTTTTATTATGAACCTTGGGATTTCAGATGTTTTCCCCTCAGTTTCTTGAAATGCTGAAAATCTCAGATTTTGTTCTGTTTTTTTAAAAGTTTGTCTTCTCCGTTGTGGAGAAGAACTTGGAGGTGTTATTGTAGTGCATACTGCAACAGCTCAACTCAACATAAATAAAAGGATCCCAGTATTTATTACTGAACAAATCTCATAATTAAATTGTTCTTATGACTTGAGAAACCGCTAGCCTAGTCCATCATTTCTGAAGAAGTCTTGACTAAGCATCCACAGGCTATATTTCCAACATAAAGAAGATGCAAAACTTATCCCCAATGCATTTACTGGCAGAAACTGAATACATTACATCATCATCGTTGGTACAGCTCCCTGTTGTTCACAATAGCGAAGACGGTATGGTGGAAAGGACTTGGCAGTTTTACCACTCTTCCACCTACCCCTTTTCAACATAGCTTTAAAATAAAGGGCATAAAAAGCACCTCCCCACCCATCACCCCCCATCATGCATGTTGCAGGGCTGCATTGGTGCCCTATGCAGCCTTGCAACATGGGGTGTTTTCAGACGTGACGGGGTCAACTGGCCCCGTCACGAAATCAATCTATTGATCCCTCGCCGGGATGACCCTGTCACGCCGTAACAGATGTGCCGGGGGATCCTGGCGGGGAATCAGGGAGGGGTCGGGGCCATGCGGTCTCTGGGGAGACGGGCAGGCGGCGGGGTCAATTCCGCCGCCACAGCGTCTGGCCGAATTCGCCACGGCCCGGGCTCCCGCCGGTCAGTCCGGGCCGTGGCGACCAACCAGACGTTACTTTTCTTTGATCCCCGCCGGGATTCATTTTCACCACACTTCCCGGGGAATTGGTGCGGCTAGCCCGGGAAGTGTGGTTGAAAATGACCCCATGTGGGGATTGAGCGTGGCGAACATCTGGCGGCCGCCAAACAGACGTGCGAGTCACAGTGACCACAGGTGGGTATTCACCGTGGTTCACTGTGATCTCGTAACGTCTGAAAATACCCATGTATGATGGGTGGGGAGGCGCTTGTCTAAGAACACCCATAGTCTTTTTCCCCTTTATCCAAACTCAAGCTTATGTCCTGCCATTCTTCATTATATTGGCAGTTTATGTAGTACAGCACCATACAAAGAAAAATCACTCTTCTTCCAAACAAATTAAGACTGTTCAACACCTCCAGCCATATGGGTCCCATACCTGGCTGCTGTCAACCAAAATGAAGCTGAATTCAATCAGTACCTTTGGGAGTACCTTAAAGCGTATCATTTTGGAGAGTAGGTGGAAGATAGGCTCGCTATTTGAAGATCTGAAAACAGAGCCCCAGGCCCAATAGTCCAGTGTGAGCAAATGAGATGTTTGGGTTACCATCTTGTTATTGAGCATTTATATAGTACCAGCAGTGTACCTGTTACTTTACAATTATTATTATTAAAGACATGTCCCTGCACAGTCTTAGAATCAAAGGCCCTTTTAACATGAGACACTGCTCCCCTCCTCGCCCATGTGGGTGACTGGGTGGGCTAGGGGGAGGTCCATGTGACTGCCAGTGCGGGTGGGTGGGGGTGCATGCATGCTTCAGTGCTCCACCCACTTCCACCGATTTCCCACACATGGAGGCGTCGGAGAAAACGGAAGTGCCTCCATGGGTGGAGATGGGTGGAGGTGAGTAGGCATCCATGTAATGAGCCACCCATGCACCACACACTCACTGCGGCCTCCACCCCTCACCCCCCGCACGCTGGCCCATTTAAAAAGGGGCTAAGATGGACAAAAAGTTAGGGGAACCCACACAGGGAGAGACAGACACGCACACACTCCCATTTATTACAGATGGGGAACTGAGGCTGAGGGGTAGTGATTTGCCCAAGGCCACCCAGTGAGTTCATGGGTAGGGCATGATTCAAACCCTGGCTTCCCAGGTCCAAGTGCAGCACCTTATCCACTACAGCACACTGGCTCTCTATGGAGCTTCAGGGACAGGATCTTCCATGCTTGCTCTGTATGCGCCAAAGGTTCAGAAGTGAAAGCAAGGGCTCCCTAGCAGGCAATTCTGACATTAGGCAGGCATCTTTTTTAACCATGACTACTACTTGCTAACAGAAATCATCTCCTTCAGAATGAAACATGACTAACAGAAGGATTTGTTGCCAACTTCCTAAAGCTCTGAGATGCCGTTAATGCATAATGATGATGTAAAACAGGACATCATAAAACAGAGTTTAGTTTGCAGACCTTAGGTTATAATTATAAGGGTGCGTGCTCATGTTACCTGGTCCAGCAAAACTCCCACCACGGAATCTCACGACTGGGAATCTTATGCTTCTCTCCAAACATGGGCACAGGGCATCATCAGCCAGGTCCTGCTGCATTTTCTCTTATGTATGACAGGGCTGGATTTTGAGTCGTGTCATTCATAAGAGAAAATGCTGCAGGACCCGGCTGATGACGCTTTACCCCCACGCTCACAGTATAAGATTCCCAGCAATGAGATTCCACGCCAGAAGTTTCACCAACCCAGGTAACCTGGGCAAGCAGCCTAAGTCTCTCCTATTTTACACATACTAGTCACCTATGGCCAAAGACTTGGCCACTTATTTTCAAGTAGTAGGTGAAATCTGAAATATTTGTAATAGGCAGCGGAAATAAATTAACGAAAAGCCAAATCTACATACATAATAAACCTTGCGCGGCATGAGCGTGACCTCATTCTACCTTCAACATTTAGAATGACTCTGAACATTCAGATATCACAGCAGCTCAACCAATCACTATTGTGGGCTCTCAAGCAGGTAAGAAATTTTTTAGACTATTATATGTTTTACATGTTTGATTTGTTAAAGCTTTGCTTGATTTGTACAATATCATAGAGGTGGCAATTATTTACTGGATGACAAAAAAGAAGGGGGGAAACAAATGACATATATACTGAGACAAGATTTTTAAATATAGAGTATTAAGCAATCATGTACATTTCATGTTTAAATGGCTAGTCATTCTTGTGAAAAGGTATGTTTTCACATGAATAAGAACAAAAAAAGCAAAGCAAATAAAAAACCAACCCCACCCCCCCCCACACACACACACAAAACCAGCCATGAAATGATCGTTTTCCAGAAGAAGGAGTAAGTCACAATCCAGTGGTTTGCAGATTATGGATTTTAACACATAGCTACATACCCCAGAGAGCTACGCTTTTCTATTTTATTATTCTGCATTATTCCGCACACAAAGATCTGTGGCTTAAACACAGTGTCAAAATAAGTTTCCATAAAAGTCATGGCAACAAATCAAATATTTAATGTCGGGTTCCCTTACGTTCGGTTTCACAAAAGAAACCTGTTCAATCAATCAGTTACACTATTTTGGGGAGATATTTTACAATTAAAAATCACATTCCTCATATTTGGTATTTTGTTAGCATAGGTACAGAGCAATTGCTTCTTGTGTATCAAACAGAGTGTTTGTGTGCATTCTAAAATAGTTAGCATCCTGAAATATTGGCACAATAACCAAGTTCATCCTGTGAATGCTATTCACCTAATATACTTGGAATATTGTTTGGGATACCGATTTCTCAAACTGGTTTGCATATGGGGAGTGGGGGAATTTTACACAATATCCATTCAATTCAGTAAAACTCCTTTTGGGAGCAAGAAAACATATACCTAGATCCAACTGCAGGAGGGGGACCTGCAGTAAATGCAAAGCAAGGTATTCTTCTCCTTAGTAGTTCAATACATTACAGAAGACTCTACAGTCCAATGATTATAGTGTGTAAGCGGATACACACACACCTGCTTGTTTTCCATTGAGACAAAATGGCAAATGGTTTGTTCCAAGTGGGATCATTGGGGTCCTAATGAGATGACATTTTTTATCTCTCAATGGGGTCACTGATTGAAAATTTGAGAACCACTGATATGGGCTGTTTTTACACAGCTCCCACAGGTTGAGGGGTCCATGGGCACGCCAGTGCGTGCACGGTGGGTGGGAAGGGCGTGCACACGCATCCCCCACTCATCAACATGCACGGAGTAACCACCGTTTTCTCTGGTTGCTCAGTGCATGTTCATGAGTGGGGGATGCATGGGGATCCGTGTTAGGCAGGAGCGTGCACACACCGTGCGCGCCCGTGCCACATCCTTCACACGGTGCTCTCCCACTCATGAGCACCCAGATTTCTGAATGTTCACGAGTGGGTGCATCTCGTGTGAAAAAGGCCAGAGACTGCTTCTTCCCCACTGGGGCAAACAGCTCGATCCATAATAAAGATGTTTGAGTAGTTCAGGCCTTATAAAGTCATTGTGATGAAACTTCAAGTACATCCAGGCAGAGAAGGCTAGGCTAATGAAAGGAGGCAGCACCACCAGACCTATTTAAGTTACATCGGCGGAAGGTTTCCAAGCTAGACAAGGCCAACGTAACAGAGTAGTCCTCTTTTCTGACTGCAAGTCTTTGCAAGGCCAGTTCTACGAAGAACAGCTCACCAATTTCTTCTACTACCAAAATGTTTTATTTTTAGGGCTGAGGTGAGATTTTGTCAAAATAGAAAATCTCAAAATCCCGGTTCCCAATACCATCTTGGTCAAATCAAGACACTCAGTAATGTCTCCACTGACATTTTGTGTCTCAATTTACCAACTTTCTGCTTAACAAGATCCCATTTCCCACATTGTTGCTTACTGCTTTGCCGACCATTTCAAACTTCTGGAGAAGTTATATTGACACGATACCACATTTCTTGCACTCAATTTCCCCTTGTCACTCATTGGCTGGAATGCAGATTCCTTTCCTAATCTGCAATCCAGCTGCAAAAACTTCTGAGCCTCATCCTGCCATGTCTAAGACTGCATTCTCACCTGCGGCAGTGGTGGCGGCAGCGGGAGGGGCGAGGGAGACGTGGCAGTGCGGAGGAGCTGGCGGCTGGGGAAAGAGCCAGTGCAAAGGGGGATCTGCCGCGGCTTCTCTTGCGCATGTCAGGGCATGCTTATACACATTTTTTCCCCTGAAAAGTAGCTAAATGAAGTGATGTCTTTTGAGAAGCTATCTACTGCTAAGTGTAGATGTGAACAGTAGCATGTAGCAGTCCATCTCCCTTATGGTGGTATAGACTGTACTTTGCTGCCAATGAGGAATAAAACGATATGAATTTTGTTGCTACATTCTTGGCAGGTGTATTCAAGAACAACTATTCTCTACCTCCCAACATTTAAAGTGACCAAAGAACACCACAAACCCTGCCTGGTCACCCAATAAGCCTCACCCCCTCACACACGTTCATATACATGCAGTTACACATATTCACACTTCGGTGGTGGGTGTACATGGGTACCCCAACATTTGGCAGAGGTCATATGCAGCCACCTCCCAAAGTACAGCATTGCCCTCCAAAGGTGGGACCACAGGCTGCTTATTCCACAGCCAAGTGCTTGTGGATACAAGGCCTTAAAATGTTCAATACAGGCAGCTACATGGAGGTAGTTGCAAACCATGACTACAATCTGCAAACATGCTGCTTGGGTGCAAAACTGGGCTTCCACATGTATGGCTCGATTCGGCACAGCATATTAGCCACTGGCTAACACTAAGGCAATTTTTCTTAAGGTTGACAAACCCTTAGCTGGGCAAACTTCTCTTTATCCAAACTGGTCTCATGACATTGCCACAATCTTTTTTTGTAAATTTCACTAGGTGCCACATTTAAGGGTGTGATTTCCCAGCAGGACAGCAAGGGTGTAGCTCTCATAGGGACATTTGTCCCCACAGGGCCCAAATGGGGGGGCGGGGGGGGATAGGAGGGCACAAATCCTGTCCTGTTGCGACATGGCTGGGCCAGAGACTGAGCTGAGTGGAAGTGCCTGGAGTGTGCGGCATATGTCGAACCTACCTGGCAGGCAGCAGCAGAGGATAGAGCAAGCACTAGCAATGGTGGCAGCATGAGGCAGGCCTCGCAATTCCAGGCCTCCAGGGGTCAGGTGCAGCAAGCAGAGGGAGGGAGAGGTGCTGCGGTGTCAGGAGCATCTCTGGAGTCTACCATGTAAGTTGACAGTTTTTCTGAAATACGGATGCTAGGGGGAGGAAGAAGGGAATGGAGTGGGGCAGGAGCGCAGGAGTATGGTGATGGGGCACAGGGAGGGAGAAGGTCCATTTCTTGCACCTGGACCCATTCCAACCTAGCTGAGCCCCTGCAGGACAGCCCATGCTAACAGTTAGCACAGACAATTTCCCATTGAATCGACAGGGATTCACACTTATACACATGTGCTCTCTTATGGGAGGCCCATACTGCCAATGTTATTGTTATTATTATTATTATTAGAAAGCATTTATATAGCGCCAGCAATGTACCTGGCACTTTACAAAGTAATGGAACCGACACGGTCCCTGCCTTAGAGCTTACAATCTGAGAGACGGGGGGATGAAGGAAGGGGAACAGAGGGAGCCAAGGGAGTAGCTAGTTTGGAAAGGACCATAGTGCAAAAGACAGAATAGCCCCCGCCCCCAGTCCCTCCCTCCAGTGGCAGGGTAACCTCTGTACCAGAGATCATGGGCCATGATGCAACTGTGCCACCTTTCCCTAGTTTATGCTCCTGTTTGTGGCCCATTTTCTACCCTTTAAATAAGAATTCACTCACACATACTGACGAAAGTAAAAACACAGCAAACTCAAATTAATGGTCATGATAATTTGTTTTCATTTACTTTTACGTCTAACTGTAGTTTTAGAACTTACTACAAAACAAGTTTTAATGAAGTCCGCTCACCTGATCAATACCGGGTGATTCTGAGATTTGTCATCCTACACACCTATTAAAATCATTAAATAACCAATGGTGGTATCAGAATTTAAAGCCTGTATAAAACATTGCTTTTACCCCAAAATATTTATGTCTCCTCTAACTTTTATAGCCATACTCAATTTTGTACAGCAGTAAACCTCAAAGTGCAGCACAGGTAATGGAAATTTTAACAGCGTGAGGTGTGGAAAACTGAAATACCATAAACAGAAATTGGTCAGCTTAGGGCTGTCTGAACCATTTGCTTCAAACACTGATAGGCCATTTCATATGAAACAAAGTAACAGCAGAAAATCATAGAGAGAGACAGAGCACCATATCCTATGCTCTAATGAATTCTTATTTGCAGTGATTTTAGCATTTGCTGGACTTTTACGTACAGCCTCTACAAACAACCTTTCCCCCTAGCCCCTGGTTCTCTACGTTTCTTGCACACCATCCTTGATGCAACAAAGCACTTAAGGGTGTTAATAGGGATGTGCGAACACCAGTGGTGGCTCGCCTCCTAAGGTATCAGGGGCAATGCCCCCCCCCTCCCGACACTGAGTCCCCACCGACCGGGGAGAAGAAAAGAAAAAAAGGGGGGGGGGGGGGAGTCGCAC
>QEPC01003681.1:1542564-1553804 GCA_003113815.1 Sphenodon punctatus
TTCCAGTGCATTCTTTGGGAGGGAGAAATGAAGAAGGGTAGCAGAAGAGGCTGGTCTTCTGCCCGTAAGGTGGGCAATGGGGCACGTGGCAGAGGTGTCACGGGCCGTGCCAGCAGAGTGACAGCAGGCAGTAGCAGCAGCCTGAGCCCATCACCATGCCCCAAACTGCACAGGCCTGATTTTGGCAATCAGGCTTCAGAGGCTCCCAGCAGTGGCACTAGGGGTGTGGTTTGGCGGCGCCTCCTGCCAGCATCCTCCACTGCCACACAGGGCAGTGGGAGGCCAGCACTCCAGGACGCTGTGGCTGCAGGAACAGGTGCAGCAGGTGCTTCGGGGTTGGATGTTCCTCCAGGGCCACCAATGTCCCCAACCCACATTGTTGAGGTGATACCCAACAGTCCAGGGCTGATGGATCCCACCCCAGCTGCTAAAGGCAGGGCCCGATCCACAGGCAATGGCAGCAGGGAGAGGAGCAGCAGCTGCTGCTATAGGGTGTCCCTATAGGGAGAGTGGCAGCAGCATGGTGGGCAGTCGATCAGCCTCAGGGTCCCAGTACTCCTCTTCACGGGATATCACTCTGATTGGGGACTGCAAGGCAGACACTAGTCCTGAGGAGGAGATGTCTGGTGCTGAGGCAATGGCTGTCCCTCCAAGAGTTGTGTCGCTACCATGTTCTTCCCCTAGCAGCAGCGCTGTTAGTGGTGCATCACCCAGTACGGGCCAGAAGGTAGGAGGGGGTGAGGGAAATCCTCTATCTGGGCGCATTTTAAGTGGTGCAGGCGGATGATCCCAGGGAGGTGTAGTGCACTTTGTGCCAGAAGGTGGTGAAGCGTGAGCAGGTGCTCACCAACCTTGGCACAACTGCCATGGCGAGGCACCTCAAGGGATGCCACAGCGCTGTGCTACTAAGCCGGCAGGCAGGGGCAGTGGACACCAGTGGGTTCTCGACTTCAGCAGCCAGTCGTCCACCTCCATCAGTGGGCAAGCGTCCTGCTCTAACAGCTGCCTCTGGCAGCAGGAGCAGTATCACTGCTAGGGGGGAGCAGCACCAGAAGCACCAGCAGCATCAGTGCACCATGGAGGAGCTGGGTTGGGGGCAGCTTCCAAGTCCATCGGCAGCTGCAGGATGTGGAGGGTGGCGTGGTTTTCAGCTGAAAGCCATGCGCATGTTGGGGGGAAATGATCGAACTGGATGGGAAGTCCTTCTCGGTGGTCAGGAACATAGGGTTTAGGTGCCTTGATTGGCTTCCTGGCCCCCCAGTTTAAGCTGCCCTCGTGCACCACCCTGAGTCAGCAGGTGGTGCCAGCCCTGTACCAAGCTTTTAAGAGCAGGTGAGGGAACAGCTGGCAAGGGCTGGGGGTGCCACTGTCCACTTCACCACTGACCTGTGGTTGAGCAGGAATGTGCAGCATACCTACCGGACAGTGACGGCGCACTGGTGGCAGGACCTGGAGGCAGCATTTGGCAGTGGTAAGAGGGGTCCCAAGACAGGGTATAGGTGGGCCCTGCTTCAAGCAGAAGTTATGGACAGCCCACACACTGCTCAGAACATCAAGGCAGCCCTTACTGCCATGGTGAGGGAGTGGGTCACGCCAGGTGCACCCTTCACCAAGGGGTGCGTGGTGATGGACAATGCGGCCAACATACTGAGGGCAGTCCACGAGTGGGGCTTCACCAGCATCCCTTGTGTCGCACACACCCTTCACCTGGTGGTCAGGGATGCTCTGGGCTTGGGGGAGAAGGGGATTTGGGCAGGCACCCTTAGCTCCCTGATTGAACGGGGAAGGAAGCTGGCTAGTTTCTTTAACTGAAGCGACCTCCTCCAGGCGAAGCAGGCAGAGCAAGGCTCCCCAGTGCACCAGCTGGTGAAGGATGTGTCCACCAGGTGGAATTCTACGTTCCTGATGCTCGAGCGGCTTCTCAAGCAGAAAGCCACCTTGCACCAGGTTCAACTGGTGACGGACAGCGGGGCACCTCCAGGGTACGATGGGGTGGAATGGGAGATCCTGGCTCACATGGTCTTCATGCTCAGACCATTCCTGGCCATGATGCAGACCATCAGCTCCTCCACGGCCACCATCAGCCAGGTGACCCCTCTGGTCTAGAGTCTCCTGAGGAGGCTGGAGGAGATTCTCCAGGGGCAGAATCCTCAGGGCAAGAAGCTAGCGGCTGAGGCGGTTGCCCTGGTGCAGCAGCTGAAGGCAGGGCTGAAGGCGCAGTTCGAAGAGCTCCTGCAGCGGGCGGAATACATTTTGGCAACCATGCTGGACCCCAGGGTCAAGGGCGGCATGGCACGCCAGACACCCCTCTATGGCCACTGGAAGGGTGACCTGGTGGAGAGGGTCCGGTAGGCAGAGCGGGCTCTGGAGAGTGCACGGAAGCAGCAGCAGGACACCCCTGGGGATGGTGGGAGTGGGAGCAGCCACCCCTTTCAGCCGGCAGGGTCTATCCCTGCCCCCAGCCCTAGCAGTAGCAGCAGCAGCAGCAGGCTGAGCAACAGCAGCACCCCTGTTGCCAGCAGCAACAGCTCATATGTGCAGGGTACTCTGGCGAGCATGGGCTCTTGCACAGCAGGGCAGGCAGTGTGGCTGAGGGCAGTGGTGGAGGTGGTGCCAAGGCAGAGTTACATGAGAGAGTATGACAGCAGCTCAGCAGCAGTGGAGAGCTACCTGGAGGAGGAGCCATGCATCAAACCCAGCAGTGATCCCTTGGCCTACTGGGCTGGCAAGACCAATATGTGGCCGGCCCTGTCCAAAGTGGCCATGGGTCTCTTGTCCTGCCCACCAACGAGTGTCCCAAGACAGCAGGTGTTCTCCATGGCGGGTGACATTTGATCGCCGGACCACCTGAGATTGGGGGCCAAGTTGGTGGAGCAGTTGCTTTTTATAAAGGTGAACCTTTTGCTGCTGGGATTCCCCGAGCTGCCCCTGAACATGGATTGATGGTGTAGTGGCACATGCCGTCCCATGCCAGGGGTAGTCTTGGGACAGGGTTCCTCCTCAATCTGGGCTGCTGTTCCTGAGGTGCTGTCCCTCCCTCCCTCCCAATGCCCAGCGCCCTCCCTGCCTCCCTCTCTCTCTCTTTCTCTGACTAGACAGCCTTGGCCAGCCTATCTGACTGACCTCATGATGCAGGGTGGCATTGGGAAGTTGTAAGCCTGCCACCCGGCCTCTAGCTAGACAATCTCAACCTGCCTATCCGACTGGCTCTCTCTCGCATGCGCTGCACAGTCTTCACCAGAAAAGACTGCACATCATCAGGATTCTGGGGCCATCATTCCACTCACGGGAAGCTGTCATTCCACTGCATCAAGAAGCAGCCAGCCACTCCAGCCCCAGGACCCACCATCAGGGTTCTGGGGCCTACATTCCAGGCAGGGAGGACTGTCGTTCCTCTTTGTTGTCTGCAACTGCCCCACCAATGCCTAGCAGCCTGCAATGCCTGGCCAAGCAGGGGTGCCAGCCACCAAGCCCTGGCCAGGCCTCT
This sequence comes from Sphenodon punctatus, assembly GCA_003113815.1. Lineage (NCBI taxonomy): Eukaryota > Metazoa > Chordata > Lepidosauria > Sphenodontia > Sphenodontidae > Sphenodon > Sphenodon punctatus. The sequence continues at coordinate 1,546,052 of QEPC01003681.1, forward strand.
GCCTCTACTCCACTGATGCCAGCCTGCAATGCCCTACCAACTAGGAGTGCCATCCACCATGCCCGGGCCAGGTCTCTGCCGCCACTCCACCGATGCCAGCCTGAAATGCCCTGTCCCCTATGGGTGCCAGCCACCAAGTCCCAAGCCTTCCCGGCCTCTTTTGCTGCTGCTGCTGGGTCTCAGATGGCCAGCCCTGGTGCCAAGGGCACCCCCAGGGGCCAAGCGCCGAGCCTGCTTGCCCAGGCAACCCAGGGTGCCAAGCCTTCCTGGTCTCTGCTGCTGCTGCCACTGGGTCTCCAACAGCCAAGCCTGGTGCCATGGGCACCCCCAGAGGCCAAGCGATGAGCCTGCCTGCCCAGGAAACCCGGGGTGCCAAGCACCAAACCTTCCCAGTCTCAGCTGCTGCTGGGTCTCCAACAGCCTGCCATGCCACCACAGGCCCCCCTGGGGGTCCCTTGAGCACTCCAAGCCTCCCGGCGGCACCAAACTCCACCAGACTGAACCAATGAACCCGAACTAAGTTTTTAGTCCAAACAGCCGAACATCCGAACTCCATCCTGTTCTCACATCCATAGGTGTTAACACTGGGGCCACTCTACATGGCATCATTCATTGCCGGAAATATGGAACATGCTATGTCGGTAACTCTGGGCCAATGAGCCACCCTGGGGCCACTTCCCATGTGTTGGGGGTCCATGGGGCACCCATGCAGCTGCCCCATGCCCCCCTCACTCATCTGTTGGGGCACACATGTTCAGCACCATAGAGTCAGTCAGCAGTCTAGGGTGCCCAAGAAATGGCCACAACCTATGATGGAGGGGGTGGGCGACACCTGTCCATATGGTGTGGTCCAATGCGGAGCATATAAGTGGGGGCTGGGGGGTCATGGAGTGACCATGGGCTCCAGGGGCCTCTCCTCTTATGTGAAAACAGCCTATGGGATGACACTGCGCATAGCAACCCCAGGGCAAACATCTGGCAGTCACCATTCAGACAGGCAGGTGAATCTGAAACTAATGGGGGCAGCGTCTCATTGGTCACCCTATGTATCATTTAGCTGTAAGCATATGTCCCATACATTTGTCTTTACCATCTCTCCTTGTGTTTCCTTCTCCCTTGCCTCCGCCTTGTCCATTATAGACTGTAAACTCCTCAGGGCAGGAACCTCTTTCTAATCTGACTATTCAGTACCAGGCACATTGCTTGTGCTATACAAGTAATTAATAAACACTTTCAAATTCCTTGACATCGTGAAATGTCTTAGTGCAAGTAACTGACAGGTCCCCTTACCATTGTTTTCTTGTTTATTTCAAAACGTTGGAAAGTTTCCATGAATTAATTATGAAGTGGAAGGTTTTTTTTGCTTATCCCAGTATTTCTTCAATACATGCTTACCATTTTCCTGTCCGCTCTTATTCAAAGGATTACTTTCAGAATTATGAAGTATTGTAAATGTACCAAGTACACACACAATGTGTAAGGTGCTTGATTCTCTGCTCTCCCACAATTTTAATGGGATTTGAAACAACCATCCTATTAAACTCTGGTGATTAGGTCCAAGAATAAAAAATACCCTGAACTGTAGTAGATGTGATTCCATAAGACCAAAGATACCAAACAGAATTTCATACATATGGAAGGTGAAAGTCTTTCTAATTCAAAAACATTAAGACAGAATGGGAGTAAATAGACAAACGACAGCTCTGCTTCTGCCTGCGTCAGCCCGCTTCTCTCTCTCTCTCTCTTACACACACACACAGGTTGACCGGTCCATGTAAAGCCGTCCACCAGATGTTAAAAGTGCAGCAGACTGTGGTTGTTTTGGGGCAGGCATGGTGCACCGAAACATCCCAGAGCGCACCGTGCAGAACGGATCAGCCAAATCTGGGGCAACGGTCAAACACGGAACTGCTGTCAGTCTTATGTGGAACCATGCTGCAGCTCCATGCCCAGCTGTCCCTTGCCTCATTCAACACCATGGAGCTGCAGGCACAACCTGCAGCCTGAAGAAACCGCTGGATGTCTGTTTGAGACCCAGGTGGGGCTGGAAGCAGACAGATGTGCAAAAGCACCCCAGAGCAGCTCCAGGGATGGCCAGGCTCGACATTTACCTAAAAACACCCAATGTGACACTATCACCACTGTGATCAGAAAGCAGCATTGAGGTAGAATGGTACCACTGAACCTTCCTAGGGGTAACTTTGCAATGTCAATAATTTATGCCAGATAATAGCTCAATGCCACAAACTGGGGAACTAGGCTAGGTATTTTTAAAGTTGATTTTGCTGTAAGCATGCAATATTGCAAGACACTTAACTCTTACATACACAGTTATACATAGCTTGAGATGGTCCATCAATTAACAGAACCATTTGCATGCGTGGTGGAGTAACAAAAGTCCAAACTGGGTGGGAGAATTACGCCACCCATCTCTGCTAATCAAAGAGACTGTTCCACAGAAGTGGGCAGGGCAGCAGACATCTTGCCAGTACAGCGGTGGTCTCAGGAGGCCAAAACTAAGCAGAGGATGTTTTCTCGGTGCTCCAAATTCATGAGGGATGTTCCCCTCCGCTCATTTTTACTCCCACATACATGCATACTAAAAGCATATGATCATGTCTCTGAACATTGAAAGTACTATATAAACTATTAATAATTTCCCTCAAAGTGTCTGCTGGTGGCAACAAGAGCCATATTTGCAGATTTACCTAAGCATACCCATTTCTTGAAGTCTGTAGTAGGCAACCATACTCCATAAATTAAGTTTTTTTATTTCTGGGGTTTTGTTGTTGTTGTTCCCCCCAAGCAGAACTGTCCCTCAGTTTCTCTCTGCTTGGTTTTGTCTCCTGTCTCAGAGAGAACTTCACTCAGCATATTTTTTTTTTAAGTATTCCTGGGCTGGCACTAATAGGCCCTCCCTGATCTGATTGCCAGAGATGAGTCAGCGGAATGAGTACAAATTGCAGGAGGACAGAGTCTTAGGCCCTTTTTACACAGACTGTGACGCGGGGGAGGTCAGTGTGCACCCTGGTCCGTGGGGAGTGGGGAGGTGTAGAGGGGCACACACCCATTACACCCACCTCCACCCATCAACACACATGGAGCAACCGCCGTTTTTACTGGTTGCTCTGTGCATGGGGGATGGTTGGAGGTGGGTGTGCATGCATGTGTGCGGGAGCACACACACCACACAGAATTTACATGGGCAGCACTCACTCATGAACACCCTAACTTTGGCCCTTTTCACATGGGCCGTGGTGGGGTTGGTGTGGAAGTTCTGATGGACACACACCAACCTCCCCCCACAGCTACCCTTTACCCAAGTACGGAGGCACCTCCATTTTGTCCAGTGCCTCTATGCATGGGAGATGGGTGTAGATAGGTGTGCATGCATGTGCTCAGAAGCGTGCATGCACACACACCCATGGTGCGGTTCAAGCAAGACTCACCCACGCATGAACATCCAGATTTCTGGATGTTCATGCGTGGGTGCTGCCCGTGTGAAAAGGGCCTTTGTATTCATGTTGATTGCTGTGGCTACAAGTTAGGAAAGAGTTTATATTTCAATACAGAATTGCAAAACATTTAAAGTAGTAGGTCTCGGGGAGGGGGCGGACTGTTAGACTAGCCATGGAAAAAATTAGCATGAGCAGTCACAAGGGTGACATAATCTGTGTGTAACCTTGGCACTTATGTCATGCTTTTTTTCTCCAATTCTGGAAAACCACAAATTTCTTTTCTTTTTTTTCTTTTCCTGCAGTGCACAAAAGCATTGGTGGGGTACCATAATAGCAAGATTACACCAAATTTAACAAGTTTGTCTGCAGGGCAATACCAATGAGTTAGTGCAATTCCTGGAACTTCTCAGAGTCATGCACACTGCTTTGTGTCACCACAGAAGGCCTGGCTGGGGGCCCTCCTGCTTTTCACTAAACAGCTGATTGGTGGGATTCAGTTCTCTCCCCTTCTTCCCCACCACATGCATTGCAAGCTCTTGGCTAGAACTTGCACAGGAGGGAAGGGGTTTGGTGCGGCACAGTTTTTCATTCAGATTGGCCAACTATCTAGGCCTTGTCACAATTATCTGAAGCCATAGATAAATATTTGTGATGTATTGAAATTTACTAAAAAAAACAGTTCAACTCTAGACCTGAAAAACACTAGAAAGGGCTTTGTTTCCAAGTGTAAACTTTTCAAGAAAAGATTTGCAATTTTTAGCCAAGAGAAAAGAAATAGATTTTTGTGTTATTTGGATAAAAGCAAAACAAAACAAGCCATGGTTTCTCATTCCAATATTTAGAAACTGAAAGTGATATTTCTCCCCAAATTTGTTATAGAAAATGCTTGTTTTCTATTTAACACTATCATCTAAATAAACACATGAGAAAACCCAAGAATAAACCCATGAATCATCATTCTAAACCAGGGATGGAGAAACTTCAGCCTGTGGGCACAATCAGACCTCTAGCTAATCTGTTCCCAACTCCTATCCAGCCCACAGAACTTGTACTCATTTTCAAAGTGACATGGGGGAGAAGGAAAGGTCCCTACCCTGTACTAAGCACACTAATAAGCCATGGAATAACAGCCATTCAAAATGCGGAGGGAGAGGACAGCTCTGCTCCCTCATGCACGGACACCTAATTCCTGCCATCACCACTGCTTCTCCATTCTGCTCCTTGCTACCAGCATTTGAATTTGCTCAACAGATGTGGAAAATGGCAGCAATTATGTCAACTTCCCCAGCTGGGGGTGTAGCTAGATGGGAATGGGTGCTGGATAGGGCTAAAATGAGCAAACCCATCAAATCCACAAAGACAAATATCATTTTGATTGCTTGCATGGTGCCCAACAAGCTGCCCACCCATCAGTTTTGCCATTTCTAAACACACACCTCCAAGTTTCCTGGGTTGCATGGGGGGCTTCAAGCAGCACCGGAAGAGGGGGTGGCCGCACTCCATGGGACAAGGGCTGTTGGAAGAAACTGAGCAGATGCACCTATGCAGTGGGTTTTGGGGAAATGTAGTTCATTAGAAGACGCTTTGTGACTGAAAAGGCTTCTTGAGGACTACATCTCCCAGAATGCTGTGCACCATCCTCTCCAATTAGAGGGAGGTCACCAATTATCTTTGACCTTCCCCTAACTGGGGACATACAAAGAATACCAATTGGAAACCAACAGAACACAAATGCCAATTGGAAACCGATAACAACAACATGAATGCCAACTGGAAGTAATGGGGCTTTGGGAATGCCAATAGACCTTAATGGGCAGTAAACCAATAAAATGGCTGGGCTGTAGCTATAGATTCTAAGTCAAAAACATTAAACCAGAATGTGACAAACCCTCACCACACACCTTGCCAAAGTGAGTGTTTTATCTGAAACAAAGGGAGTGGGGGAGTATCTGAAATGCCAAAGAAGGGGGAAATGGGGGACTAGAAAAGGGGAGGGGGGAGTGAGGAAGCCAACGAGGAAATTGAAAGACAGAGGAGGTCACTGGGAGTGGCTTGAATAATGGAGGGTTGTGGATAGGAGGCCACTAGGAGTGGTTTGAACAACAGAAGGCTTCATGGAATAATCTTTATGAGGCCACAAGAAGCCGCTGGAATTATGGGGAACTGGGTGGAATAACCCAGCCAATGCAGCCCTGCAACCTGTATTTCTCATAAGTGACCTCTAAAAAGTTGCATATATGGCAACCCTAGGCAGGTAGGAGGCCACCAGTACCAGCTGGAATAACAGGGGCTAGTGGAATTACAGATAAGAGACCACAGGGAGCAGCTGGAATGGTGGTATGCTGGGTCACTCCCGATGGCCTTTTACCCATCATACCACACAGTCCCCTGTCACTTCAGCCATTCCCAGAGGCCTACAACCCATCATTCTATTTAGGTTCCCTTCATTCAAGCTGCTTCCAGTGTCCTTGTGCCCATCATTCTACCCAGCTCTTCATCATTTCTGCCACTCCCAATGGCCTCTTATACATCATTCCACCCTGCTCCCTGCCAAACCAGCCACTCCTGGAGATCTATACATTATTCCATCCAGCCCCCTATCATTCTACTTGTTTTCTGTGGCCTCTTACTTGCCATACATTCAACCCAGGCCCCCATAATTCCAGCCGTTCCTAGTGGCCTCCTGTCATTCCACCCAGACTTCCTTTATTCCACCTGCTCCCAGATTATTATTAATTATTATTATTATAAGCATTTTTATAGCACCAGCTGTATACCTGGCACTTTACAGAACAATAAGACAGACGCGGTCCCTGCCTTTGGCTTACAATCTAATAGACATGGAGGAGGAAGACAGGGCTAGGGGACATAAGGAGAGACACGGGATAAATAACATTCAGCGGATGCAAAGTCTCAGGTGCCTCCTAGCTATCCATCCCACCCCTCTCCCACCCCATTTCCATTTCCTCTCTTTGGCTTCCTCACTCCCCCCACCCCCTGGCCTTTTCTAGTCCCACACTCCCCTTCTTTGGCATTTCAGGTCCTCCCCACTCCCTTTGTTTCAGAAAATTGGAGTGGTTCAGGGGTTTGGCAATGTTGGCTTGGGAGATGGTAATAGATGGGGGGGGGGTGTATTGGTTTTTAATGTTTTTTAAATTTCTGAACTGCTCTGAGCCTCCAGGAAAGAATGGCATATAAATTTAAATAAATGAAATAAACCTGCAATTTTATTGGCTAACTGCCCATTAAGCTCTATTGGCATTCACAAAGCCCCATTACTTCCAGTTGGCATTTGTGCTGTTGTTGACTCTATTGGTTTCCAGTTGGCATTCTTTGTCATTCAATTTAGTATGTCCCCAGTTAGAGGGAGGTAAAAGATAATTGGTGACCTCCCTTCAGTTGGAAGGTATGGTGTAAAGCATTTTGGGAGATGCAGTCTGCAAGTAGTCTTTTCAGCCACAAAGAGTCTTCTGATGAACTACATTTCCCCAAATCCGGGCTTCCCTTATCCCCGGAGTATGCCTCCCTGTTGCTTCCAAGAGCCCCCCTGAGCTTCCCCACCACTTCCAAGAACCCCCTGGAGCTCCCCTAGAGCCCACAAGCAATTTGAAGTGCGGGATGATTCTACTCATGGAGATCTCTGCAGTGTTGAACAGCCTGAGGGATGCTCGCACATGTGTGCAAGCATCCCACCAGGGCCAGTCCTACCATGGGGAAGCCCCTGATTTTGGGGAGGCCTGCATTCAGGGTCCCCAGTAGGGGTGGATTGGGAAATCAAAGTGGCCTGGGGAAATATAGTCTTAGTGGCCCTGTGCTGGTGGCAAAGCCGCCAGGGCGCCGGAAACGGACCAAGGGGACGTGGCTTTGGGAGGGCAGAGTGCACCAGATTTGGGGCATAGCAAAGACTCAGATCCTCAGCAGCCTGGCAGGGGTGAGTGGGAGGTTATGGGGAGCTGGCAGGGGGGAGACTGCCATTGGTGGGGGTACTGGCCCTCATTTTAGTGCTCTGGCTCCCCAAATCACTCCATTTTAGTGCTCAATGCCCCCCAACCCAAAATCACTCTGTCCCTTGCTATGCATCCTACAGTAAGGCTTCTTCATTCCTACAGCAGCTGCACTAGTATTCTACAGGCCCTGTGTTTAGCTTAGCAAAATGAAGACTAAGGGCAGAATTGATACCAAACTTGAAATATCTACATTATATCCTACATTAAGGCATCATTCCTTGCTGCTGAGTAAAACTCTGCTACTTGGAGACTGAGAGAACCCTCCTACAATAGCATCTCGTCAAGTAA
>QEPC01003681.1:1561316-1586466 GCA_003113815.1 Sphenodon punctatus
GAAAGGGGAGTTGGCGCCGCTTATTATGGGAATCTGCACAAGTTTCGCTTCTGTTCGCCAGTTCCGATGCTGCGATACCATGAACAAAAAACCGCAGCCACAGCCCTCGGAAAGCTGCCTCTGCCGTACAGTACCACGATGTGCGGAATAGGCGTTTCCGTCGGTAAAAGCTGCCGTGGCAGAATGCCACTACAGCCCTAATCAGCACTGGGGAGGGGAGGAGGAGCTCTGTATGTAAACACAGCCTTATCTCCCAGTCCGATCAAGTGTTCCCACTGCTGCTGCAGCTGCTGCGCTGGTGCTCCTATGAGGGAGAGGCAGGTGAGGCCTCCTCCCCCCACCTGGCCCGACAGGGGTCGGGACCAACAATTTTTTTTAAAAAAGAAAATAATTTTTTTTTAAAAGACAGTGGGACCGGCTCTCCAGCCCAGCCCGGCCCACCAGGAATCTTCCCGGTGGGTTCAATGGCCAATCCGCCCCTGCAAGCAGCACTCCCAAATTGTCACCCGCCAAATCAAACACAAGGTGAAGACCCTCAATACCTGATATGGATTTCACCGGATACCTCCTCACAGTCCAACCCTCCTTAAAAAATCATGGCTACACCGCCCACCCCACCCCCCTATCCCTCCGAGCACAGCTGATGCTGCACAGAATACCCAGCCGGAACAAGGTCAGACAAAATGGGCCCCGTCTCATTGTCCAGCCAGGTTTCCATGATACATATAAGATCAGCGGCATGGTCCAGGATTACCTCCCAGACAGTTGTTGCCTAATTCGCCACCAATCTCACATTTAACAGCAACAGCACAGGGCTGGGGCCCCCTGACCGAGAACCACCTGGCCATCTGCCTGGGGGGTTGTGAGCAGGACCTGTAATAAACACCTGTCCCATCTCATTGATCTCAGCTTGCCCCAATTGGGGCCATATCTCCCCTGGCCCTTCATAACCCCAATGACTGGTCCCCCCCCAGCTGGTCCTCCCGCCCCCCCAGGCTTCGCCGCCCTGGCAGCAGGGGGAGTTCTTCCCACCCCCCGCATTCCTCCCTCCCTTCTCCCTAACCCACTCACTCCCCATCCCAACATCCCTCCCCCAAATAATAAAATATAATACAAAAGACCCCCACACCCTCAACCCCCCTAGCATAAACATCACAAACTAAACCCCTCTAATCCTCCCACAAAGCTCCCACCTCCTCAGGGTTCCCAATAATTCCTGCTTTCTGCTCCGGCCCCACTAAGGGCCACACTTAAGGGCCCTTTGGTGCAGTGGAGTCGGCAGGAGAGCAGGCACACCACACTTCAGCCCTCTCGGGCTAGAAACCCCACCCCAAAGCTGCCGGGGCAAGCCCCTTTGGTTCCTCCCGTTCCGCCCCCTCTCCCTCTGCCACCAGGAGAGGGGAAAGTGAAAACAGGGGCCAAGGTTCCCAGTCACTCCCAGTAGGCTCTGGTGGGGGCAAGCTGTTGTGGGGTGATCCCAACCGGCTCCCAGCCCCCTGGACTCCGAGCAGTTGAGAGATGCGGCGGAGCCAGCAGACACTCTGTTCTTCAGCCCTCTTGGGCCAGAAACCCCACCCCAAAGCCACCAGAGGAAGCCCCTTTGGTCCCTCCCCCTCTCCCTTTGCCACTGGGAAAGGGGAAATTGAAACAGGGGCCAAGGTGCCCAGTCACTCCCCAGTAGGCTCTGTTGGGGGCAAACTGTTGTAGGGTGAGCCCAATCGGCTCCCAGGTCCCTCCGCGTAACAGGTGCTTCCTGGTTTCTGCATATAGTAAGGGCCAGTACGATAGCTGAGTTTAAAGAGGTTTGGACAAGTTTCTGGAAGATAGGTCCATTAGCAGTTATTAGCCAGACAGGATCGGGGAATATGATGGGAGCAGAGGGAAAACAACAGGGAATGGATTCCCCCATTGTGACCTATTGTGTGCTTCTCCCAAGCCACTGTGGGAGACAGGATGCTGAGCTAGATGGACCATTGGTCTAACCCAGTATGGCACTTATGTTCTAATATTCTCACTCAGGTCATCAGAACAGAGAAGAAACACAGAGACCCCTTTATTCATAGCATTCAATAAGCGGGTATGCTGGCAGCTACCCATAGTCCCAAAGAAAAGCTAACAATTCACAATTCCTTAGCCCCTCTAGCCTATATCAAGAGATTCTCTAGATTATCAGCCCAACAGTATATTGCATCAGCCCAGCAGTATTTCACTCCAGTCCAATAGTCTTACATCAATCCCATGGTTCATTCCTTCTGGACCCTGGAAAGCTTCCAGCAGCTACTTGCATCATCTGCCTTCCGCAGAGGCTTGACTCAGACTGACTCTTTAGCCTACAGCAGAGGCCTTTGTATCCCTCTGTGTGGGCATGTCTGCTGAACTACAATCTTGTCTTAAGGGCCAGTACACCTTTTACATATACCCATTTACCCCAATAGACATATTGTACGTATTGTAAGTATTAAATACTTACAATAACGGCCATTTTTAGACGAGATGGTACCACGCAACTTCACTCAGTGGACACAAGTGATGCCACCCATTTAAAAGTGGCAGCGGGTGGGTGCGTGCTCCCATGACCTACGCATCTCCTCGCATCTCCCCCCGCATGGAGCAACTGGGAAAAACACAGGTTGCTACGTGAAGGGACATGGGTGGCTGGCAGGTGGATGGGGGCTCACACCCATGTGCCACCATCTTGCGTGCGCCACCAAGCGCACACGGACCTGCCCCCCACCCCCACCGCATCCGTCTATATGCCTCCAATGACAATCACACAGCACACACACACAAACCACCCTCCATATTATTTACACTTACTATTTACTTTCTTAGTATGATCTATCACAGGACCACATTTTATTTGCACCCTGGGCCCTGCAAATTCTAAGGCCAGGCCTGTGTTCAGTTGTGGTCACCGTTCTTCAAGAAGGATATCGACAAATTGGAGAGGTTTCAGAAAAAAGCGACAATGATGATAAAGGGGTGATAATGCAAGCCATACAATGAAAGGCTGAAAGACTTGGGAATGTTTATGTGGAATGTCCCACATGATAGCAGATTTCAAACATCGAAAAGGTTGCCACAAAGAAGATGGAGAACAGTTGTTTTTCACAACATCAAATGATAGGGCAAAAGGTAATGTAAGGTCAATTTTGGTTAAATATTAGGGGGAAATTGTCATGTTTTGGGGTTTCTTATGGCTAGAAGGAGGCCAAGACAGGGGGACTGACTCTCTTGGGTGGCTACTTTATTGTTCTACACACACACAAAAATAGGAACGAGAAATAGAGCTCTTCCTGAGGTGAGTGCAGAGCTTTCAAACTTTTTAAAGGTGTTTAAAAGACCTTTTAAAAGTCCATTTAAAAGTTTGAGAGCTCTGTACTCACCTCAGGAAGAACTCTATTTCCTGTTGCTTCATTGCTCTTTTCTGAAACCTCTCCAATTTTTTTATATCCTTCTTGAAGAACGGTGACCAGAACTGAACACAGGGCTGGCCTTAGAATTTGCAGGGCCCAGAAGTTGCAGGGCCTAATTGTAAGAACAGTTGGCCTATAGAATAGATTGCCTAGAAAATTATTGGAATCTCCTTCAGTGGATATTTTCAAAAAACAGTTGGGGCACGTATCTGTCTGTGATGCTGTCGATATAGGGCATCCTGCTGTGGAGCAAGAGACTGGACTTCATGATTATCAAGGTCCCTTTCCAAACCTACAATTCTGTATTTTCAGGGTGTACAGCTTCCAACTTAGCTCATGAATGATGTCTTTTAATGGTCCTGAGATTCATCCTTGGCAGTACTTAATTGTGGGGGGCCAGAAGTCGGAGCACAGAAATGGAGAAAATAGCGGGGCCAAGCCGGTCACCTCAGACACCCTGTGGTAAGGCTGGTCCTGGGTATGAGGTACGTTAGGATGTATTATTGGGTCATATATCCAGGCCAGTATAGATAAACACAACCTTTTCATTTTAATAGAACTGGGCCTGCTCACACCAGTAATATTTATTATTTGTATTACAATGGTGCCTATTGAGACCTTATTGCATCAGGCACTGTACCTAAGCAGAGCAATAGTTAGTCCCTGATCTAAGAACTTATACCGCATTCACACCTTACGGTGGTGCAGCAGCAGCATTCCCGCGAGGAGAAGACACGGCGGGGGAAGGACGAGGAGGCCGTCACAACTTCCGGTACGAATGGGGTTTTGCCGCAACAATACTTGCGAATGACAGGGCTGGATTTTGAACCCGGTCATTCGCAAGTATTGTCGCAGCAAAACCCCGCTTGCACCAGAAGTTGTGACGGCCTCCTCCTCCTTCCCCCACTGTGTCTTCTCCTCGCAGGAGTGCCATTCCCACACCGCTGTAAGGTGTGAATGCAGTCTCAGAGTCAAACTCAGGTCCAGTTAGAGTTGCCACCTTTGCAGTTTGACCCTGAAATTCCCATAGGCCAACATGGGATTCTCAGGGTCAAAGAGCAAGAAGTGGCAACCCTTGCCAGTCTAGGCAAGTAGAGATTGTGTGACAGCAACAGGCCCCCTGGTACAGGGGCTCCTAGTACATGGGGTTCAGAAATATACTTAAAATGACAAATGCAGGGAACCATTTGTCAATTTTACAGCAAAGGACCACATTCACTCCAGAGGTTGTTCTGGTGGAAGCAGCTGGCAAGAACCTAAGCCAGGGCCACTGGTAGTGGTAAAGCCACAAGGACTAGATGACCAAGTTAGCCTAAGCCTTCAGACAATCTGCACAGACCCTAAGGGGCAACACTATTTGGGAGTTTTTCTTCCCACTTGCTCCACTGGGCATACCTCTCAAGTGTCCCAGATTTTGCAGAAGTTGCTGGATTTTACAGGACTTCTAGTTATATTACCAAAGTGTCCTGGATTTTTCGAGACAGCCTTGATTTCATGGGACTTTCAGCCATTTTGTTTTAGAGGGCTTTTTCCTGTTCTTTTAAAAAGAACGTGACAGCGGGTATTTTCAGACGTGATAGTACCATGCTTTGACCCGTATGGCCACCCGCGTGTCATCACATCTGAACCAGTCCGCCAGATGTTTCCCTGGGCTGGACCCAGGGTTTCCCCAGGCTGTGGCAGTTTGTGGCCTGGGCTGTAACTCAGGTCCATCACTGAGTCATAGCCGAGCCTAAGTGCTGCCATGTCCCAGGAAAGCCATCTCCAGACTGGGGTAGAGCAGACCATCCCATGTGATGACCCGCTCTACCTGACCCTAGTCAGGGAGGTGGGTGGACCATGCTCAGAAATGCAAGAGGTGGGAAAAGGCAGACCATGTCCACACATCGCCCTGCCCTCTCTCTCCCCCCTCTCCCCGGCCCAGGCCACTGACACGTCTGTTCGGCAGTCGGGCCAGATTCTGCCTGGGGTGAGGGCTGTCACCCGGGGGAGGATCAAAGCATGATGGCACAGTGCACTGTCACGTGTGAAAATACAAGACACCAAAGCAAAGTAGAACCCAGGGCTCCTGGCACAGCAGCTATAAAGCCTAGCTACTCAGCCATAATGCTATTGCTGCTGTGGTAGCATTAACAACAGAGGGCTTTTCAGGGCACTGTGGAGAGTTGTGGAAAAAAGCAGCAGCCAGCCCAACTTCCTGCATTTCTGGTAATAGAAATGAGGAAGGGCAATTGGTAGTTCAAGTGTTCAAACCTGGCCCTTGTAATGGGTGAATGCTGTGATTTCTTAAATTCTCTTTAAAGCAATAACAAAAATTTCCAGCCAAGCTTCAGTGTTAGTAATGAACTATTGCCTAACCCTGGACGATAAAGAGAATCCACACAGTTTCATCTGTCTGAAGATCCACACAGAAGAAATGTGGAGTGTGAGAAGACCTTTATGAGAGAGGGATGTCTGCATAGCAGCGCTTATCTTGGGTGGAGGGTGTTGCGAGAGAGCTTTAAGAAGAAGCTAGAAAGGATAAGGGTTCACATCTAGCTTATGAGGGATGTTAGCGTATGGAATTTCTTTCATTTTTGTTTACGATTTCTATTTTATTTTATTTTTAAATCTAGCCAAACAGTTAGACAATGAGAAATGTTAAATTTGCATACATTAACACATGCAAATGTTGTGCAAATTATGTCCCTGCATTGTCTCATATTTTGAGTGTAACTCCCTCATGTCACATGACAGGCTGGGGTCCCCTGGGTCTTTAGCCAATGGGTATCTGTGGAGCCACAAGCAGAAATTAAAGCTGCCTCCTGTTGGTGGAACCTTAGAGAAATAATTGCTTAGAGAAAAAGGGTCACCTGTCTTTTTATTTTATACTTATTTATTTATGGAGGTGCAGTTCTCAGTGACTTGAGGTATGTGGTATAAAGTTGGCAGAAAAAATACCAAAAAAAATGTGAATCACAAGATTTGCTTTCTCACCATTTTTGGAGGGGTTGAATTTCTAGCAAACAATGTTCCTAATGTGAAATCAGCCTAGGGTACATTGCATTAATACAGGCAAAAATATTACTTGTACTTTGTGGAAGCTGGTGGCTGTGTTAAAACAGGAACAACAGGCATGTTTGAATCTAATGCTAGGTTTCCCTGCTCCATTTTAAATGGCCACATACACACTACAATCAGATCAGTACAGTAGCCTAAAAGCATGTGGATTTAGATCAATACAACACCATTCCTCTCAAAAACCATATAATCAAAACATTTAGTTTCCCTGTCGAGGGCATTGAACCTTTTATAATGAAATGTCTAGGCCAATGAATTCAAGTGGAATATTGGAAAGCTGTATAATTTTTTTATTTTTATTTTTTAAAAGCAGGCTCTCTCATTCCTTGCAGTAGCTGCAGCTTGCAGTGCTAAATTAATAGTTAATATGAATAAATGTTATGTAAAAGGAGAAAGATATTTTGGGCCTGGCAAAAGCAGCAGAAAACTGTAAAATATTTTATCCAGTGCTGAGAAGGTTTCGCTGTTTCTTGTGGAAACGATTTTGCAGCTGCTGAGCATTTGTCTGAATTAACAACAGATCTTTATATCTTTTTGGTTTGACAAAGCCTATATTCTGGCTTCCTCTGCAGGGTTTTTCCTATGTGTCATGGCAATATACGTAAGGAAAAAATGTAATTTTTTCAGGATAGTTGTTCAAATGCTGTGGGTGCAATTCTGTCTCCATTTGAGTCAGTGGCTCAGCTCCCACTGACCTTAATCGGCAAGGAATTTATCCTATTTGTCAAATGCTGAAATTGCATTGAATTTTTCAGTGAAAAAGCAGTGAATTTTGGAGATTTGTAAAGCATTCCTAAGCTGTGTCCAATAACAACAAATATGTTTTGTATGTAAATTTCTCTAGGTGACACAAGGGAGCAAAGGGCCTTCTCTGGGCTACTTTTTAAGTATCCAAAGTTGGTTTTTGAGTTTTAAATGATCAGTGATCTTTCCCACTAGTTCAACTAGTTACATTAGCTTTGGCATCCCAGGATGCTTTAATGCAGATGTCTCTTCAGATATATTTGGCAATATCGGTGGAGAGTCTAATTGAAACAGTGCTAAATGTGATTGACTAAGCCAGAAAAAAGTCTATCACAGAATTCCAGGTGTCGCTAGCCCTGTTAACAAGGGTGGGAACTTTTCATATAAACTCTTTAGGCTCATAGAAACACAAAGCAGCCCTGCCTAACTTTATTATTCCCATGTAGCTGAGCTATGGGTCCATGCCCAGGGTACAGAATTTGCAAGGCCTAGGGCAGGGACATATTTTCACTGTGTTTTCCCCATTGCCGCTAACACTGTAGCTGATGCCAGTTTCCACCCCCTTGCTGGTCCTGCCACTACCGGTGCTGCTACCACCACTGTTGGCCCCCGTACCCAAGTGCTCCTGACATCGCCATGGGACTCCTCCTACTACTAAGAACCATCCCCTATTGCTTCAGGAGCCTTAGCAGGAGCATTAGGGAAACTGGTGACAGTGACAGGAGCAGTAGGGGGGCCATGGCAGTGACGGAGGAGCCCCAGCACCAGCAGGAGCAGTGGTGGGGCCCAGCAGTGGTTACAACAAGAGATGGAGCTTCAGGAGTGGGGGACAGCCAGAGCAGCAGGGAAGTCCCAACAGCAGAACAAGGTCCCTTGGAAGCATGGAGCCCATAAATGTGAAGAACACAAATGGCAGTGATTGCAGACTCAGCAGCATAGCATCTGGTTGAATTTCACTATGCACAAGAACAGTCATTTTCTATAGAAAGGAAGAGAGAAATGTAAAGCTGGCTGATGCTATCCCAATGCTTCACGACACTGGATCTATTAAAGATGCAACGGGGCAGCCAGTTTCACCAGCAGAATTTACAGGTACCAAGTTTAAAAACAGAAACAGAAGGAAATCCCATTCACATATTGCCCAGTTAACCTGTTGAAGTCATTGTCATGGGATGTTGTGAAGGCAAGGCCATTTACTAGGCTACCGCCCTTCACAAATATCCCATGACAATGACAATGTGTACACTAGCTTATTATCCTATTTTCCACACTGCGACTTCTCAGGTGAATATTCCACAACATACATTTACATCAGGAAGGCTTAAGAAAATGTTACGTTAGGGTAAAAACAGATGCCCCCATTCACTCTCTCCAAAGACTTGACCTGCCAGTGTATATGAAGACAGCAAGGAATGGACCTCACTACTGTTGGGTAAAATACACCTACTCTTTGTTGAGCCTCTGTGGACTAGCCTTTCCTCCCCACCACTGGCTGTTCGGATCCTTAGACTTACCTGTCAGCTGTGTGAGCCCAGCCCAGGGCCGGAGAGCGAGCCTGCGGGGAGTGAAAAGCGGCAGTGAGATTCTAGCAGCGCCGGAGGCGTGCACCGGGCGGGCCGGGAGAGGCTTTTTTCTGCCTTGTCCTGGTGCCGCTCCATCTTTTTTCTGTGGTGCAATGGGTTGAAACAATGGGTGGGGAGGATAAGCCTAATGGGGCTAACAGTCAGCCCCCCCCCAAAGGTGCACTAAGACAGAGTAATCTGGAGAGCTTTTGGGCCCCTTTTGCCCAGAGGATGGGGAGTAGGGGCGGCGTATACCCCTCTTTTACAACGACTAATCCGTTCCAACCGCTTGCGGATTTACAGGAGGCAGGCGACCCTTCTTCATCCCCCTGTCATTTAAACCCGGTGTTAAGATCTTCGATTGTAGCAGAGACCAGCAGGACCCCAGACTTACAAGAGATGTCCCTCTCGGTGGGAGAGAGACTGGCTGCGTTTTAATCAGAGCACGTGATACTTACAGCGGACACTTTGCGTTTTATGTTTTTCAAACTTTCCCAAATACAGGACAAATTGGACTCTGTGGTGGCTGGCGGGTGTAAGAAATCCCCAGTTCGGGGAGGGTCTGGAGTTCCAAACCAACCAGTAGCTTGTCCAGACAGGTCACAGAGTTCCCTGCGCTTGTCCAATCTGGGGGAGAGGGATATTCCTATCTATCCTGACAGAGTGATGCCGTGTTTAATTTCAGAAAATGCAGAATCCTATCGCTTGCTGCCCACAACCCTGATATTCACCATACTACCAGTAAGGGGTTGCTGTCCTCCTTCGTGGAGCACACCCCTTGATGTGGCAGAGCAGCTTAGGCCGCTTTTTAAAAAAACTGCAATTATTAGTAGGGATATAATCTCTGTTGATCATCTGGGTGTAAAGGATAGGCAATCAGTCCTGGTTACATTTGTGCACTCGTTTACGATAGACCGTATATTAATTAAGAAAGGATGGCTGCAGGAGAATGGAATTTTTATTTTGCGAACCTTCCAGATTATAGGAAGTAGGGCTGAGAGTAGGGAGACGATTGCTCTCCCCTCTCCCGCGGATTTAGGGGGCAGAAGGATATTATTCAACCGGCAGCCGGAGGCCACCATATCACTGGATAGGGAGCTCCTCCCCGATCATACTAGGAGAGCTGACTCCCATCCTCTATTGACAGCAGAACCCCCGGGACCACCCCAGATGAGGGCCCCTATACCTATGCCAGCTATTTTAAGGGATCCCACTTTGGTGGACCCCCCTCTAACCGGTAGAGAGGATGGGGTGGCGTCACAGCTCACACACTCTAGGCTCCAGGGGAGTCCGCTTTCTTCTTCAATGGTTATTCAAAATGGGTTTCTGAGGAGGCTAGAATCCCTTTGTAACCATCTGGAGGAGATTAGGCAGGCCGGCAGGGTTAGCTCGTGCCAGGAGGTACCTGGGGAAGCCCTGGTGGGAGCCCGGACTCCGCCTGTGAAAGGCCTGGAATCGCTGACCCAACCCCAATCCCAGATCCATCTGCCAGCTCTGTCCCCAATTCAAGGGGCTGGTTCCGGTTTAGAAGTGTCCGAAGGACGTGGGCTGCCCATTGTCCATCCGGCAAGTAATCTAAGTTCTCCAACAGAATCCCAGGCAAGTCAGAGGATGGGAGCTTATCAGGTAGTCTGTCAGTCAGCAGAGGGGGCCCTAATGTTTGGGGCAGAGGCCCCGATGTCCCAGGATGCCCCTATGTCTGAGGGGACGGGGGGCTTTTTTGGGGGTTGCGTTGGGGTTCGATCTGGGGAGGATGTCCTACAGTCAGGGAATCGCCTCTCTGATGGCAATAAGAGCTTGCCGATAGCCCTAGGGTCAGACCAGGGTATATTGAATCCGACCCACCCACCCAGAAGGGTTCTGAGAGGTCATGCCAAACAATCCTCTAAAAATAAGGTCTGACTGGGGGCAGGTCCCTCTTCCAACTGGACCTCTCTATCAGTGGTATCCTGGAATATCGCGGGTTGGAGGGCTCTCCAGTCAGATGCCGATTTCTTTAATTTTCTGAGGCAGTACAACATAGTGCTCCTTCAGGAAACGTGGTTGGCAGATGTGCCTTGTCCAAAGAGTGGGAGGGGGTTCCAAACTTTCTGGGTGGATGCCTCCCCACCCCTGCACTATGGTAGACGAGTGGTCTGGGGTTGTTGTTAGACCTCTCCTTGCAGATCATAGCTCAGTTGGTAGTATCAATTAAGTCTTATTTTGCTATTTATCATTGCCTTTTCCCCTCGGGGTTTGAAATTCTTCTGGGGAATGTATATTTACCCCCAGATTCCTCCCCTTATTATTGCTCAGAGCTGGGGCTGGAATTAATGGACCAGGTACATTTGGCCATGTGCAGATTTCTATCTGCCTACATGATAGTTGGGGGTGATTTCAATGAAAGGCTGGGTAAACCTGTGGAACCAGTGTTTGATGATTCTTTTGTAAATTGTTACATCCCCCCTAGGAATTCCATGGATCTGGTGACAGGTTCCAGAAAATCTCTTATGGATAAGCTGGAAACAGAACTGGATTTAATTATAATAAATGGCCGGGTAATGGATGACTGGGAGGGCCATTTTACATTCCACGCCCCACAAGGATCCAGTACCATAGATTATTTGCTTGTATCATCATCAGCCCTATTCGGCTACGTCCAGAGGATGTTGGTGAACCCTAGGTTTGAATCCTCTCATTTCCCTTTAGTTTTGAGGATGGCAGTTCCTGGAGATCTACCCTATGTAGTTGGTTCTGGCTTACAGCTGACCAGCCCTTCTGAGGGGGCAGTAGGAAGGAGGAGGATAAAATGGTCGGAGGAGCTTGGTGATGCTCTCTTGTTGCATTTGCACTCCCTGATTCCGCCACAAGTAGAGGATAATCCAGAGGGGCAAGAGTGGGACCCTTTACTTAATTACAAGGAGCTGATGGCCACCCTGGCCCCGTTACTTACCATCCTGTGCTCCTCAGGCAGAGAATCCATACATTCGGCGCGTGCCCCAGTATGGTTTGACGGGGAATGCAGGGAGGCTATGGCAATGCTTTGGGGTTTGGTGAAGGAATTGAGGGGTAACCCGAGTCAAACCTGGAGGTTACAAGTGGCATCTACTTGGAACAGGTATTGCAAACTTTTGGCGGCAAAGAAAAGTGATCTCCAGTTCCGTCTTTGAGCTGCATTATTAGGGGCAGCCAAAAGTCGGGATGCCAAAACTTTCTGGGATTTAATTTGAGCTACCTGGAGAGAGGCTAGAGCCCAGCAGCCCCCTGCTGTGTCAGCAGAGGCCTGGGAGGAGTTTTATATGATTCTATATGCAGGCTCCCAGGATGAAATACTAGAAATAGTCCTTCCCCCCTCGCATAGGTTTGCCCAATGGCAACCGGTGACAACGGAGGAGGTGGTTGCTCTAATTTTGCAACTGAAACCCGGGAAGGCGCCGGGGCCAGATTTTGTGCCTCCGGAACTCTTAAGATCCGGAATGGTGGGCCAAGAGGTTAGCCCCTCTATTTTCTTACATAAATGAAACAGGTGAGCTCCCGCCTTCGTGGCTTAACAGCATTATCGTTCCAATATACAAAAAAGGCGATCCCAGTCTTCCATGTAATTATCGTCCGATCAGTCTCCTGAGCGTGATTGGTAAAATCTACTCTAGATTCCTACTTGGGAAACTGAAGGCCTGGATGGATAGTGAAAATATTATCGAACCTGAACAGATAGGCTTTCAGGAAGGTCGATCAACAACGGACCACATTTTTGTCCTGGCCTCCCTACTCTCGAAATACACTATGGGAGGGCGGAGATTCTATCTCTGCTTTATAGATTTAGAGAAAGTGTTCAATTCTATCCATAGAGAACGCCTCTGGACAAAATTAAAGGCCTTATCCATAGAGCCCAGGCTGTTATTCCTACTGATTAAGATGCATGTGGGAAATACTTTGCAGGTACACTTTGCCCCAGGCCTAGCGCCGTCCAAACTGATACAGGTAAAATCTGGGATTCGCCAAGGATGCCTGCTGGCACCAGCTTTGTTTAATCTCTTTCTGAATAATGTTGTTGCATATATGAGAGGAGTAGACACGCATGCCCCTAAAATCGGCGACAGGGGGGTTCCCCTCCTCCTGTATGCGGATGCTGCTGCTCTGATCTCTTTAACAAAGGTGGGTTTAAGGCAGGCAATGCAAAGATTTGGGAATTACTGCCAGGAGGAAAAGCTGGTTATTAATTTCAGTAAATCTAAGGTCCTGGTAGTGAGGCCGAAGGGCCCTCAGAAAACACACACCTGGGCGATTCAAGGTATCCAAATAGAGCAGGTACGATCTTTTCGTTACCTGGGAGTGGTTTTCTCAGCGGTGGCTAGTTGGAATCTGCATTATGAGGCGGTTAAGGGGATGGTTACAAAAACTTCGATGGCAATAGTTAAATTTTACTTTGGTCAGGGGGGAAAACTGGTACTTCCGGCTATTCACCTCCTTCGTGCTAAATCTATTGGGCAAATGCTGTACGCCTTGCCAGTTTGGGGGCTGTCCTATTTAGACAAACTGGAGAGCCTACAGAATAAATTTCTAAGACTGAATCTGGGGGTTCCAAGGGGTACTCCTCAGGTTCTGCTGAAGCATGAGGCCCTTGTAACTCCTCTGAGAGTCCATGCCCTCCAGATGATGGTAGGTTACTGGTGCAAGGTGGTCCTCTTCCCTGCTCAAAACAACTCCCTCTTGGAATTGGCTCTCAAAGCAGGATTGGGGGCCCAGTGGGTGAAGGCGGTAGACCTGGAGGTCTCCAAACTGGGTCTCTCATCCTGGTGCTTGAAGCCTTTGGGCTTGAAAGCAGCCAGAAGCCTCATTAAATTAAGAGTCACTGATCAAGAGTTGCAGAGGGAGAGAGAGCTCCTCAGGGAACAGAAGGTGGCCCCTGTCTTTGTACCATTTAACCCATTGGCCTCTAGGCCGCACTACCAATTAGAATGGCAGGACTTCAGAAGGAGGTCAGCCTTTGCCAAAATAAGATGCAATGGCTTTCCATCAGCACTCCTGGAGGGGCAGTATAGGGGCACCCCCTACGCCCAGCGGTTGTGTACGCTGTGCGATAGGGGAGAGGTTGATTCATCACCCCATATACTCTTGGATTTTCCTATGTTAACTGGTCCTAGATTACAACATCTACAGGGGGCTTTGAGAGTGAGAGGGTCTTGTTCCAACTCTGATCTACTGAAGCAGTTGCTCAGTCCCTATGATTCAGAAACCACCCGGGCGGTGGCAAGTTTTTGCTTGAAAGCTCTCCAAATTAGGAGAAGGTGTGTGGAGAGCAATTAACCGCCAGGAAATGTGTCACTGGGGGAGATTAAGACATGGCAAATGGAGGAAGTCGCCTAATAGTGAGGGACAGGTGTGAATAAGCTATTTTATGGTTAATGATTTTGCGGACTAGCTATGCCCTGTGGGAATAGGCAGATCCGATTTTATATTTTATCATTTTGAATTTATCGTCAGCTCGGTACTTTGGGCTGTTTTATGTATTATGTTGTATGGGATGTATTCACTGTCTGTAGAACTGATTTGTTGATGACCGTTGGTCAAACAATAAAGATGATTGATTGATTGAGCCTGTGTATTCAGATAAACCACTCAGATCACCTCTAGAGTTGGGTGGCTATTCAGATACAGATGTCCTTGACTTTAGTCAAACTGAACCAAGCCCTACCATTTTTGTAATATTGAAAAATAATTATTTCTCAACTGAAATTTTCATTGTTGTCGCTTGGGTACTAAGGGTCAAAACAGATGTTATTTGGGCCCACTTTGGCCCAGGACCTGGTGGCACATGTAAACACGTGAAACCATATGTTGGCCCTCGATTGCCCTGGGCACTGTTGGGGGCTAGCATGGGCTTTGACCTCTGGACAACCTCCAAGGTCACAGTGAAGGTCCTCCCAACTGGACCAGAGTGGACCAGAGAGGGTGAGAACATCTGTGCAGCTGTAGCTTTCCCAGCTTGGGCTGGGGTCCTCCATGGTCGACTGCCATGACTGTGGCTCATTGGTCACCATGGCTGCCCATCATGGGGATGGGGCAGGGTGCTGGGAGCCAGCCTCCTGCATAGTTTTTGTACTCCCAGCTGGACCCAGGCCATGCAGCTAGCAGAACGGCTCTCCAGCTGTGATCACATCAGGTTGGTACTCCGACCTGACCCGGGCCATGTTGCCCAGGATTTTCCATCCTGGGGCAGCCCAGGAAGTGGTTCCAATGACCACCTGCATATCTGTTTTTACCCTTACAACATTTTCTTTAGCCTTCCTGATGCAAGTGTATGTTGTGGAATGTCCACCTGAGAAGACGCAGTGTGGAAAATAGGATAATTACCTAGACAAAAAACCTTTGGTTTAAGAAGCTTGTTAAGGCAGCATAATGTTAACATGGCAGTAAATTGTATGTTAAAGCAACTTTATTAAATATCAGACCAATCTGTACATTTTTCTTTTCTTATTCATTAATAAAAAAGTTATGGTAACAGAAATTAAGCTGCATATGTGTGGTATGGTGACTGAACAATACTTATACATGATGAGGAATGTATACAGTTTAATTTCAGTTGTCAATTTTTTTATTAATGAATAAGAAAATAAAAATGTATAGATTGGTCTGATATTTAATAAAGTTGCCATAACATAATTTACTGTCATGTTAATGTTTGAGTATAACTTGTAATGCCGCCTTAACAATCTTCTTAAACCGAAGGGTTTTTGTGTAGGTAATTTGTCCTTCTTTTGAAACTTAATAGTTTTGTTAATGCATAAGCTGGCCTCAGCCACAAGAACACTGCAGGTGCACATAGGCACTTACCCACCCCCCCATATCGAGCAACCTGTTTTTCCACAGGTTTCTCTGTGCAGGGGTTGATAGGTGGACATGCATGTTACACAGGCACGCACAAGCAACTGCTTTCATATGAGATGCACCCATGCCACTGTGTGGGTGCATCATATATAAAAGAGGTCACACACTCATTCTAACTGATCACACACACACAATCATTCAGACACAGTACACACATGCTCTCATCTCACACATTCATTCAAATTGATCACACACACACTCATCGTACACACTACACACACAGGCTCTCACCTCACACACACATTCAAATTGATCAGTCATGTGCACACTAGACCAGGGCCATAACTAGAGTGCAGGGACCCCAGGCTAAGAAGTCAAATGGGCCCCCCTCTTTGTGTCCCACTGGTGGAAATAGGGTGCTGCCCGGTGGGCTTGGAGGCACTGCTATCAAACATACAAGACACCCAAAATGCAGCCAGCCTATTAAGCGCATTATGCCATGAAGAGAAGCATATATATAACCAGTTCAGTTGTGCCCCCATAATTAATTCATGCTGCCCCACCCCATAATCAGTTCATTTGCACCCCCGCTTCCCATATAATCAATTCATGCTGCCCCCCACCCATAACAAGTTCATTTGTGCCCCTGGGGCAGCATGAATTAGTTATATGGGGGGGAGGGGGCGCAAATGAACTGGTTATGGGGTGGGGGTTTAATAAAGACAATATTCCTGTTCTCAATAACATCATTAAGAATAGTTAGTGAAATAGTAGCCATAATAATCTCAGAACCATATTTTCAGATTTTCCAAGCTAGAATAGATATTGCTTTACATCCTAAATTCCTACCTAAGACAATATAAGTGAGATAGTTGTGAGAATGTGGCCCTTTTTACACAGGCCTCTCCCACCCATGAACACACAGATTTCTGCATGTTCATGGGTGGGGGAGCTCTGTGTGAACAATGCGGTGCGTGAGCCTGTGACGGGGTTGGGGTCCACTACCCCACGTTTCTGGGTTAGGTGACTCAGTTTCCCTCACTTGCAGCCTGTCTAAATCAGTTCTCTCTCTAGCTGATTCAGTCCTGCAAAGGGGCAACCCCTTTGTCACCCAAGTTCCAGAAGCTTCCTGTTCTCAGACTCTCTCTCTGGGTTTGCAAGTGCTTGAGGGTACAAGATATTCAGACTGTGTTCTCCAATGTGACACAACAGAAAGCACTTCTTAGTAAAGAAGAAAGTTTATTGATTACATAAACAAATGTAGTTTGAATGTAGAATGGCAAATAAAACAAAGGTAAATAGCGCAATCCTAGTCTGTACTGAGTAAGTCCCTAGTTAAGATCTTACCCTACAAAAAGTCCATGAACTTGAGTCCATTTCTCAGCCAGATGTAGTACAGCTGGGCCTTTTGTCCTTAAGCTGTTTAGCCAGCAAAGTCTCTTCTCCCAACTGAGCCAGAGCGAAAAAGATCTCTCCCTCTTAAATATCTTTCCAGGTTTCCTTATTTGACTTTCCCGCCTGGAGGACTCTGGACTTCTCGTCACGTAGGCAGGAAGAGATCCATTTGCAACTGAATGGTCTGTCTGGTTTCTGCAGAGGTGTTGTTAGGCTTTTCTGAATACATATTCAGCATGGCTTTGTCTCTTTCCATTGCATAAAGTGAGTTTCCAGTTCTCCGTTTTTACATTACATACATGTTTAACCTTTACTTTTACATATTTGTTAGACCTGTAGTCCAGTATCTCCTTGTGACAGCGCCCACAGTGAGTGGGGGTGTGTGCGGGTGTGCGCCCACCTAACATGCATCCCCACTCCCCCCCCATCTTGTCCCCACACATTGAGCAACTGGGGAAAATGGTGGTTACTCCGTGGGTGTGGATGGATGGCGGGTGACTGGGGATGCATGTTAGGCAGGCACACAAATGCCCCGCCCACACACCGGCGTGCCCATGGACCCCCACCCTGTGGAGCCATGTACAAACGACCTGTGAGGAGCCACTCAAAGAAGAACAGAAGGTTGCTGCCTTGTAAACAAGGTTCTTCAAGATGGTTTTGAACATTCTCACAACACCCACCCTTCCAGCTCCGCATGGAACTTTCTTATATTCCTTGAAAGGGATGGAAGCAACTGTCATTCTGAGGGGGAGAGTGCTTTTTATACTAGAGGATCTCGAGACCATCACATGGTCTATTATTTGACTAGGGTGAGCATGCACAACCCAGTTGTGAGAATGCTAGGAGCCATCTCGAAGAACCTTCTTTACAAGGCAAGAACCTTCTGATCACTCATATGGGGAGTTGTTTGTAAACAAACAGCTTTATCTCCCAGTCCCATCTATGTCCTGGTGTCCTGCTCCTTCAGCACTACTAGCAGGCAGAGGCAGGTGAGGAATGTGGACTCCCCACCTTCAGCCCCCACCCCGCCCGTGGACTTGCTTGTAATCACAGAATACATGTTTTGCTGGAGGAAAACTAGAATGTTTGCCAACCAGATGTTTTTGCTCTACTGACTCCCATTGAACACAGGCGCTGTTCAATGACAGTTTGCTACTGCTTTAACAGGGCCACGACTGTGGCCCTATAATAAACCAGCGTACACATTGTCATTGTCGTGAGATGTTTGTGAAGGGCAGTAGCATAAATGGCCTTGCCTTCACAACATCCCATGACAAGGACTTCAACAGGTTAATTGAGAAATATGTGAAAGGGTGCTTCCTTCTGTTTGTTTTTAAACTTGGCACCTGTAAATTTTGCCAGTCAAACTGGCTGCCCAGTTGCATCTTTAATAGTCCCAGTGTCATGAAGCATTGGAATAGCATCAACCAGGTTTACATTTCTCTCTTCCTTTCTGTAGGAAATGACTGTTCTTGTGCATAGTGGAATTCATCCAGATGCTATGCTGCTAAGTGTGCAACCAATGCCATTTGTGTTCTTCACATTCATGAGCTTTATGCATTACCTGTGTCACAGATTTCCAGAAAAAGGGGGGGGGCCCGGGGGATGGAGCAAAATAAAATATAAAGTCAGACTCAGAAATAAGACCTTGAACCTGCCCTCCATTGCCATTGCCTTCCATTTTGCTTAGGCCTTTGTCTTAATTGCTTCCAAGAGCAACTCATGTTCCACTGTATCTCACAACTGGAACCTCATCCCAGACCATTTTCCATCCACACAAGTGACTTGCTCTGGACTGTATGAAATGTGGAGCAGAGAGAGGAGACAGACCACTCCTTTCTGCCCCATTAAAGTGGAACAAGTCCCTAGTGTGAATATAGCCTTAGCTTTTCTTACAACTTAGGTCTGGAGCCTGTCCTGTTTCTGTATTAGCAGTTTGAGGCTACTTTGCCCCAGCAGAGGATACCTTTTGCCCCTGTAACCACATTTTTTCAGCACATGGAAGTAATTCGACACTAAAACTCATTCTGGGGGAAAGGAATCCTATTAATCACTTGGAAGCAGAGTCAAGTTCTGCTTTGTTAACACCAAACAGACAACACTTTGGGGACCATTTTCATTCATATTTCCCCATGGTTAGAAGCGGAGTTGGGCAAAATCTCTCTTCCTTCCAGGGTAGCAGCAATTATTGAGCTTGCTTTATGAAGCCACACTAGTTCTGCAAAGGAATGTCATTTTTTAGATTAAAGAGAGTTGTCAGAGCAAAGCAGCATTTGTGAGTCCCAACAAACTCTGACAACCCATCAGTAAGCTATGTAACAGACCAAGACATAACTCTAAGGCTGCAAACGTTACTTTGGAGGAGAGTGCCAAGGAGCCAGATGCGGCAGGAAAAACATCTGGGGCTTTGATTGCCTTTAAGAAAGAAGAGGAGGCAGGGAACTATGTTGTGGTTGGAAAAATAGCCCAGTGCATATTTTGGGGGGTTAATAGCAAAATGTTTGAAATAGTGGGTGTTTTTACACACACATTTCTCCTGTATGCTTGCTGTTACATCCCAAACTTTTTGTGTGTCTAAATCACTCACCCAGATCTTAAGCATCTGGCTCTTTGAACTTCTGCGTAGAACTTCTCCCAGAACTTTTGTGTGTAAAAAGTTCTCCTGGTAAACTACTTTGCTCCAGGCAGCTGTGGTCACTTGGTTTCCATCGCAGTCCCTCACGTCTACAGCAGCAGCTACTTTAGGCTGCCTCAGGGCAGTGTGTGCATGTGACAAGAATGCATCCAGAAACTGCGTCAGGGCAGTGTTAGTGTGAAGAATGCATCCGGAACATACTTGTGGACTAGTAAACCCAGAAGATTGAAAGACCAGCACTTTAAGGTGTGTGTAAAAATGCCCACTATCTTAAAATTTAAAAATAAAATAAAAATGAAAATAAATGAAATCAAACTGTTTGCTTATTCATTCTTTTTTGTTACCTTAGTTATGAAAACAAATGGGCTCCATCTGACAGGTGACCTGCACACAAGCAGATAACTTGGGGCAAAGGGGGGGCAATGCGCAATGCAGGGTCCCATTCCATTTGCTTACACCCTCTGTTCATGTATACACTTGTCCTGGAGCATGGTCTGTATTACTTCCACATATCTGTTCCCATGAAAGACATACCCCATAATGTCCACTGGCATTGAGGTCTATTGAAAATTCTACTACTACTAATTTCTATAGCGTTACTAGGCGTACACAGCACTTTACAGTCACAGATTTTCAGAGACAGGCCCCTGCCCAGTGGGCTTACAGTCTAAGATGGACAAAGGTATGGGGAACACAGAGAAAAAACAGACACATATTCCCATTTTATAGATGGGGAGCTGAAGTTTGTGACTTGCCCAGGGACACCCAAGGAATTCATAGCAAGACTAGAATTTGAACCTTAGCTTTCTAGGTGCAGGTCCAGCACCCTGTCCACTACACCACACCAGCTCTCTCAATTCCAATTGATTGCTTTATCTTGAACCGTCCTCCCTGACAGAAGCATGTTCTTTGCTGAAATATGAAGAGATGTTTTCCCCACCCCACTCCTTTAAGCAGGGATTATTTTAGTGCTAGAGAAATGCTTACAGGCTCTAAGTTTGAACCCTGATATGCTTGGAAGCTTTTTAGAGATTACTTAGCTTCCTCTGGCCACCATGTAGCATTTTCAGCCACAAGCAGCTCTACATGACCATAAGAGTTAAACATGCTGGATTATTACATTTTTTTATTTTGTTAAAAATAATTTTAAGGTTTTTTTCTAGTTGGTTTTTTTTTTTTAAAAAAGCACTGTACATGCACAAAATGGTTACCGGGACAATTCTGTATATGTTCACCCTTTTCCAAAATAGCACCGACGCTGCTGGTCTGTTCATGTGCAGCAGCCATTTTGCGCCTGCACAGACCGGCTGCCCTTTTCCAAAATGGCCGTTTTGGGAAAGGGTGCACATGCACAGTACAATCTGGCAGCCATGTTGTGCATGTGAAATGATTTGTTTAAAAATAGATTTAAATGTGGATCCATACATCTGCAATTCACATACTGCCACTGTTGTAATTTGGTACAGATTAATCCATAACAGCCCGTTACAAGCAGTTATGGATTAATCCAAATTTGTAGGAGTTTTATGTTTTTTATTATTATTAATTATTATTGTTATAGATTTAAATACAGATCCATAATCTGAATCCGTAATTAAATCCGGAAATTACAGATCCCAATCTGTAATTTCAACTGAACGCCCACCCCTAATATTTTCTGAGCACTGAGCAGTTATTTATGTGTCAGCAGAATGGATATACTAACAGTTGCAATTCATTTCTCTGGCAATGGTATAGACTGTTTTTATCTGCCAGTGAGCATTATTGGATATGCCTTTCTTGGGAACAGATAAGTGGAATGTGAAAGAAATGCAGACCTTACTCCAGGACAAGTGCATACATGAACAACAGAGGGTGTAAACAAATGGGAAAGGGCCCTGTATTGCTGCCCCCCGATAGGTCGGGGTAGGATAAAGGAAAAGGGGGAAGAAAAGTCACACTTACGGTCACACCCGGGCTCGACACTCTAGCGTGGGAAAAGGAACCCCTTAGGATCTTGTGTAGCCCTAGTAATCCCAGACGGGATGAGGCCAGATCATCAAAAGGGGATGAACCAGCTGTGCTAAGTGGATGTCACGGGTTGGAGGTCCGCACCCCCACTTTACCAGGTTTGAGTGACTCAGTTTCCCTCGCATACAGCCCACTTGAATCAGTTTTTCTCTCTGGCCGATTCAAGCCTGCCGCAGGGACAACCTCTTTGTCACCCAAGGGCCCGATCCTTCCCGTTTACAGACTCTTTAACCTCTGGGTTCGCAAGAGCTTGAGAACTCTTGTTGCTCACTTGTGTTCCAGTGTTAGACACAGACACTTCTTCATAAAGATAAGAAGTCAGTTTATTGATTACATAAGCAAGATAGTTTATTTTTATTTATTTTTATTTTATAAATTTTTACCCCGCCCCTCCTGCAACGCAGCTCGGGGCGGCTTCCATCATAAAAAAATACAATAAAATCAATCTAAAACAATCATAAATACTTTAAATATTAAATATTAAATATTAAATATAAATATAAATATAACAGGGCTAGACAAAAAACATAAAACAAATGGGTAGGGGACTAAAATCTCCCTACCCACCCTCCCTCCCAAAGGCCTGGGCAAACAGCCAGGTCTTACAGTTTCGCCGAAATGTTAAAAGGCTAGGGGCCAGGCGGGCTTCCTCCGGAAGGGAGTTCCACAGCCACGGTCCCACCACCGAGAATGCCCTCTCCATCGTGGCCCCCCGCTTAACACGGGGGACCTCCAGGAAGGCANTGAACTTCTGCGTAGAACTTCTCCCAGAACTTTTGTGTGTAAAAAGTTCTCCTGGTAAACTACTTTGCTCCAGGCAGCTGTGGTCACTTGGTTTCCATCGCAGTCCCTCACGTCTACAGCAGCAGCTACTTTAGGCTGCCTCAGGGCAGTGTGTGCATGTGACAAGAATGCATCCAGAAACTGCGTCAGGGCAGTGTTAGTGTGAAGAATGCATCCGGAACATACTTGTGGACTAGTAAACCCAGAAGATTGAAAGACCAGCACTTTAAGGTGTGTGTAAAAATGCCCACTATCTTAAAATTTAAAAATAAAATAAAAATGAAAATAAATGAAATCAAACTGTTTGCTTATTCATTCTTTTTTGTTACCTTAGTTATGAAAACAAATGGGCTCCATCTGACAGGTGACCTGCACACAAGCAGATAACTTGGGGCAAAGGGGGGGCAATGCGCAATGCAGGGTCCCATTCCATTTGCTTACACCCTCTGTTCATGTATACACTTGTCCTGGAGCATGGTCTGTATTACTTCCACATATCTGTTCCCATGAAAGACATACCCCATAATGTCCACTGGCATTGAGGTCTATTGAAAATTCTACTACTACTAATTTCTATAGCGTTACTAGGCGTACACAGCACTTTACAGTCACAGATTTTCAGAGACAGGCCCCTGCCCAGTGGGCTTACAGTCTAAGATGGACAAAGGTATGGGGAACACAGAGAAAAAACAGACACATATTCCCATTTTATAGATGGGGAGCTGAAGTTTGTGACTTGCCCAGGGACACCCAAGGAATTCATAGCAAGACTAGAATTTGAACCTTAGCTTTCTAGGTGCAGGTCCAGCACCCTGTCCACTACACCACACCAGCTCTCTCAATTCCAATTGATTGCTTTATCTTGAACCGTCCTCCCTGACAGAAGCATGTTCTTTGCTGAAATATGAAGAGATGTTTTCCCCACCCCACTCCTTTAAGCAGGGATTATTTTAGTGCTAGAGAAATGCTTACAGGCTCTAAGTTTGAACCCTGATATGCTTGGAAGCTTTTTAGAGATTACTTAGCTTCCTCTGGCCACCATGTAGCATTTTCAGCCACAAGCAGCTCTACATGACCATAAGAGTTAAACATGCTGGATTATTACATTTTTTTATTTTGTTAAAAATAATTTTAAGGTTTTTTTCTAGTTGGTTTTTTTTTTTTAAAAAAGCACTGTACATGCACAAAATGGTTACCGGGACAATTCTGTATATGTTCACCCTTTTCCAAAATAGCACCGACGCTGCTGGTCTGTTCATGTGCAGCAGCCATTTTGCGCCTGCACAGACCGGCTGCCCTTTTCCAAAATGGCCGTTTTGGGAAAGGGTGCACATGCACAGTACAATCTGGCAGCCATGTTGTGCATGTGAAATGATTTGTTTAAAAATAGATTTAAATGTGGATCCATACATCTGCAATTCACATACTGCCACTGTTGTAATTTGGTACAGATTAATCCATAACAGCCCGTTACAAGCAGTTATGGATTAATCCAAATTTGTAGGAGTTTTATGTTTTTTATTATTATTAATTATTATTGTTATAGATTTAAATACAGATCCATAATCTGAATCCGTAATTAAATCCGGAAATTACAGATCCCAATCTGTAATTTCAACTGAACGCCCACCCCTAATATTTTCTGAGCACTGAGCAGTTATTTATGTG
Organism: Sphenodon punctatus; assembly: GCA_003113815.1. Lineage (NCBI taxonomy): Eukaryota > Metazoa > Chordata > Lepidosauria > Sphenodontia > Sphenodontidae > Sphenodon > Sphenodon punctatus. The sequence continues at coordinate 1,585,397 of QEPC01003681.1, forward strand.
TCAGCAGAATGGATATACTAACAGTTGCAATTCATTTCTCTGGCAATGGTATAGACTGTTTTTATCTGCCAGTGAGCATTATTGGATATGCCTTTCTTGGGAACAGATAAGTGGAATGTGAAAGAAATGCAGACCTTACTCCAGGACAAGTGCATACATGAACAACAGAGGGTGTAAACAAATGGGAAAGGGCCCTGTATTGCTGCCCCCCGATAGGTCGGGGTAGGATAAAGGAAAAGGGGGAAGAAAAGTCACACTTACGGTCACACCCGGGCTCGACACTCTAGCGTGGGAAAAGGAACCCCTTAGGATCTTGTGTAGCCCTAGTAATCCCAGACGGGATGAGGCCAGATCATCAAAAGGGGATGAACCAGCTGTGCTAAGTGGATGTCACGGGTTGGAGGTCCGCACCCCCACTTTACCAGGTTTGAGTGACTCAGTTTCCCTCGCATACAGCCCACTTGAATCAGTTTTTCTCTCTGGCCGATTCAAGCCTGCCGCAGGGACAACCTCTTTGTCACCCAAGGGCCCGATCCTTCCCGTTTACAGACTCTTTAACCTCTGGGTTCGCAAGAGCTTGAGAACTCTTGTTGCTCACTTGTGTTCCAGTGTTAGACACAGACACTTCTTCATAAAGATAAGAAGTCAGTTTATTGATTACATAAGCAAGATAGTTTATTTTTATTTATTTTTATTTTATAAATTTTTACCCCGCCCCTCCTGCAACGCAGCTCGGGGCGGCTTCCATCATAAAAAAATACAATAAAATCAATCTAAAACAATCATAAATACTTTAAATATTAAATATTAAATATTAAATATAAATATAAATATAACAGGGCTAGACAAAAAACATAAAACAAATGGGTAGGGGACTAAAATCTCCCTACCCACCCTCCCTCCCAAAGGCCTGGGCAAACAGCCAGGTCTTACAGTTTCGCCGAAATGTTAAAAGGCTAGGGGCCAGGCGGGCTTCCTCCGGAAGGGAGTTCCACAGCCACGGTCCCACCACCGAGAATGCCCTCTCCATCGTGGCCCCCCGCTTAACACGGGGGACCTCCAGGAAGGCA
>QEPC01003681.1:1594967-1609149 GCA_003113815.1 Sphenodon punctatus
AACCATCACCAGAGGTAGCCTACATGTTTGACTACATGTTTAAAGTTAATTACTTGTTTAAGTGCTTTCCTGAATTGGGGTTTAAAATATTACATTTCTTAATGTCTGATGCAAAAACAAAATCCCAATTTTTATGTAGAGTCAAATTCTCCTCTTAGGCATGCTGGTGTAAAGCGTTCTTGCTTATACCATTCATAACTTATGCCTGAAATATTTCTACTGGCATACTATGAATATTAGCAGCCTTTTGGATAACAAATTCAATAAATATTAAACACATTTCAAAAATTTTGTATTACATCCTTTTAATCTGTGTGAGAGGGGAAATGAGGGAACAGAAATCTAACATTGTGATGTTAGTATGAAGTCTCATCTAGTGTGTTGTTAATCTCTCATTCAAAAATATGAAAGCATGAGAACAAATACTAGCTTTTGTCTCAGGCAGCTGAGGTTGGTGGAAATCGCTCACACATTAGTGTGTTATTTTCATTTAGAATTATGTACTGAACTATTTATATGGACTAGGATTCCTGCTGAAATCTATTTAACACATGGCTATCAGTTTTACTACCCTTCAAAAGTACAGCATATTTGCAATGGAATAATTCTAGTACTGCAAAATGTCTCTCATGTTTTCTATACAAAATATTTCTGCATGCACTAAATCTGATTGCAGTAGAACAAGCTGATGAAAAAAACCTTCAGGAAAGCAAGCTAGCAAGAAAGAACGAAAGAAAGAAAGAAAGAAAGAAAGAAAGAAAGAAAGAAAAAGGAGTTTGATCGGGAGAAAAGGGAGATCATACAGCACCCCATTTCCAGACTTCTGGCTGTACTCTGATCATGGAGGAATGTCCTCAAACTGGGATAAAAGAGGTCCACAATTAGGAAAACCCCATCCTTTCTTCATAGGGAATTTCTGCCTTGCCCTGGGCTGCAGCATTAGAGACAAGGAGAGCAAGGAATTCCCAATTAATTCCCACCCCCTTTTTCTCCTTAGTAGAAGCAGTGTACTTCTGCAATGAATCTGTGTTGCTTTTGCTAAGGAATTCGTCTTTTGTTTGCAAAAGCAGACTCTGGCCTCTTCTTCAACAAGCTTTAGTTTTAAGACTCCTTTTCTGTGCCAGAGAAGTGTAAAGCGACCATCACCATACTATAAATCAGAATGGGGTACAGTATTTTATCATTGTTTAATTTATGTTCTAGTCTAGTTTGCAGAGGAAATTAGGATATTAATTAAAAACAATACAGATATAAGAAAATAAAATGTGTTCATAGGATTTTTGTTGTAACACTTTGCTTGCCCTGTTAAATATGCATTTTGACATGTGTATCTTCTATAGTAATGTTAACCATATTAATTTCCCATTGAACCATAATTCTTACATTGTATTACATCAGACCACCTGCCACTGAGCATTGTCTGCACATTCAAATGCAATAATGAAAGATGCTTCTAATCCGTTTCCTAGTTGTAGTTTTTCATTTAAAAACTGTGAAAGCAAACAGCTCATGTTTAAATGAATTGCTTTTGCAAATGATACTTTTCAAATTTATTTAAGCTATTTTAATGGAAGAGATGTATGTTTTACTAGAAGCCTACCAAATGACAGCTCCTTGAAGGCAAACAAAAGGTTCTGAACGGGAATGCTATTAGAGCAGAAATGGGTACTTAACTAACTGCCTGTGGGTAATACCTACATTTTCAGATACCGCATTGGGTTACCTGGATACTGACTTATAATTATTTCATTATAAATTATTTTATTTATTTATTTATTTATTTAATTAATTAATTAATTTATAGTTGCATTTGTATGCCACCCCCTCCTGCTACAAGCATCTTGGGGCGGCTAACAACATTTAAAAAATAATAATAAAATTCATTAAAATCAATATTTTAAAAGATTAAAACCCAAAAAAAACTATAAAGCCCCTCCCTAACCCAACCCACTGATCCCATCTCCCTCAGCAAAGACCCGGAGGAACAACCAGGTCTTACACGTTTTATGGAAAAGGGGAGGTCAGCGGACAGGCAAACCTCCAATGGGAGGGAGTTCCACAGCCGTGGTGCAGCCACCAAGAATGCACTCCTCATGGTCGAAACCCCGGGGGACCCCAAGAAGAATGCCCCTGGCCGACCACAGAGGTTGGTCCAGAATCCAGAGGGTGAGTCGGTCCTGCAGGTAGGTAGGGGCCAGACCGTTTAGGGTTTTAAAGGTCAACACCAACATCTTTTATTAATAATAAATAAATAAATAATACATGGATACCTGAAAAATCAGTAACTTCCAGTACCGATTTTTTTCGATTTACCAATTCCTAAGCAGTATATTGGGTTGGAAAACTGAAAAATTGGCACACAAAAATAAAAAAGTGATCAGAAGTTGTCTTTCCAAGATGGAAAGTTGATTTTCTGGGATGGAAAACCAATAAATAAGTGTTGGAAGTTAAATATAAGGAGCTGTCTAACTGAGTCATAGCAATAGTCCATCTTAACCCAGTATTGTCACAACCTGCCAAAACAGCAGGGTTTCAAATCCGGCTCTCCAAGGTCTCCAGGAAAGGTCTCACCCAGGTGTGCTACCTGAGACCTTCTAGGATCCATGACAGAGGCCTCACCCAAACATGCTACCAGAGATCCTGAATCGGAGATGCTGGGGATTGAACTTGGGACCTTATACATGCGTTCGACCCCCTGAGCCATAGCCCACCCCACTAAAAAAATGGGCCGTAGTTTTTCCAGACCAGAAGTTGACTTTCCAGGACAGGAAATAGATTTTCCAAGATGGAAAACTGATAATTAGGTGTCAGAAGTAGGTATAGCGACAAAAAAGTCTAAAAATTAGTACCAGAAGTCAATATTCCTGGACCCAAAGATAACATTCCAAGATATCGGGTACCCAAATTGGGTCACAATCAGGTACTGATCAGTACTGGATGGGTGGTGGTCAATTTGGGTACCAGAAATTCAATAGGGTACCCATTTTTGCGAGTACCCTTTTTCAGCCGGAATTGCCATTCGGACACTTTGGTACAAAAGAGGTGGGGCAGGGGAAAGGGTCTCTTTCACGTTTCCAATGTAGCCATGCCCCTTCAGAATGACATGTCCTCACGATACTTCAAAAGGAGCAGGGCCACTTTGCAAAGGGGCAGAGCATTCTCCCATCCTTTCCAATTTGGCCATGAAGCCTTTGGAGCATCATGACATCACGGTGCTCTGCAGGGACCAGGGTCACATTAGAACTGGGTCAAGAGAGCATCTTCACCCCATTTCCTTCTGATGTGGCTTCACTCCAGGGCTCCAGATAACTTGTAGAAAAAGAGGAATCATCCAAAGCCAGAGACTCCAGCTCTACTTCACATTGACTTCTAAGACCTCTAGACCAGGTGAGAACATAAGGGTCAAAATATTTCTGTCCCGAACCAGTTGTTTACAAATGTTATTAGAAAAGACTATATGCACCATGTATCAGTGGTTGATCTACTTCACAGTTGCTAATGCAGTTTTCTGACTGCTTGGATACAAGATACATACACACAAATTATCAAACACCAGTCATGAAAGGAGAAACATTTCAAGGCCTTGGCACTGAATTTTCAACATTGCATTGCAGAAACTAGCCATGCTTCTTGCGCCTATAAACCCAAACAATCGGACATAAAATGGCAGGGATGGCCTTAGAATTTGTGGGGCCATGGGGAAGATAAAATGTGGGGACCCCCATCACCCTGTCCCCTCCCCATTACACTGCTCCTTAACAATTGGCTGTCTGGTGGCTGTTTACAAACACATATAAGTTAATATGTTGATTTTTAACCTGTCAGTACAAAGTGTAAGTGAAAGAACATTTAAATGTTGTGTCCCACATGGCTAGAAGAAGAAAGCACTGGACACAGATATGGGTTTAAAAGGAAGCAACTCTTTATTTAAATACAATAGTCTGGAATGGGGGGAGTGAACCTCCTTTTCCAGAAAACATGCACTATGTACAAGTTTTAATTTTCTATTTTATAATGGCTATTGCTATGTAAATAAAATTGAATTGAATTGAATTAAATTGTACAAGCTGCCCAATCCCTCAGAGCAGGGGCTTACCTAAATAATTGTCCATAGGCTTCACCCCATTTTGGGTCTTTGACCCACCCCCTCCAAAACTATCATTCCTGGGGGACCCTTTTTAATAGGGTCCTGAAGAAGGGGAGCTGGTTCTGATCCACCCAGGACAGCTCATACCCTACAGCAGGGGTGAAGAAGCTTTTCCCTCCCAGAGGCCACTTTGAAAATTAGTACAAGCTCTGAGGGCCACATAGAAGTTGGGGGGTGAAAGCACTCAAGAAAAGAAGAGCCCAGATCATGAATTTCTGCCATGGATCTGTTACCTATCTTTGTGTGCATGCCCTCAGTTCTGCTTCCTTCCTCAGAGCACATTCTTCCACTGGCTGGAGTTAGGAACTCCATCCAATGGCCAGATCCAGGAACTGGAAAGGAGTCCCATTAAAAACTTGCCCCAGGTCACATTTGGCCCCTTGGCCTTAGGTTCCCCATTCTTGTCCAACAATGTAGTTCTGCTTCCACTCAGCCCTTGTCTAAGGCTGCTTTTAAACGAGGTGCTCAAAAGCGCCTCCTGAGCCCACGTTGAGAAAAAAGCCACACGGGGAGTGTTTACACGCTCCCTGCACTTCCGGAAGTGACGTGCTCCCCGTTGTCGGCAATAGCAGCGGCTGGAGATGCGGTGCTTTGAAGAGCCACGTTCTGAAAGCCTCACTTTGGTGGAGGATTGATCCCCTTTTGTAAAAAGGCTTTAGTGGCACATGAGAAACTGTGAAGGAGGGCATAAATATGTTTGTAGTAGGAGAGGTCTAAGGAGATGAAGAGAAACAGAGATTGGCTGCACAGAAGAGGCCATTTACAATTCAAGGAAAGAGAGAAATGGTACAAACACAAATATTTGAAGGAAATGTTATATATCTCTAGGGCAGGCTGAGAAAGCGGAAATATTTGTTCACAGAAGGATACATGTAAAAAGGCTAAAAAATTGATCACATGGGGATTTTAACAGTCTAGACATAAGTAGGGTATGGACTGTGATATGATTAAGGAAAGGTACATACCTCTGATAATAACAGACTATTGTTTTCCCCTAGCATTGTGCAATCATCAGCATCAATTGTGGATTGAGTCCCAAGAAGCAGGCCAGATATGATAAATCAAACGGAGGAAGCCAAATATCCAAGGACTTGTTTTCATAATACAATTCTATCTGAGATATTTACCCACAAGGGCTTGTATTAAAGAGAGCAGGAGAAAAAATATTTGAGTTAAAAAAGAAAATGTTCAGGCAGAGTTATCAGTAAAAGAGAGGTTTGCTACTCCTGCTTGTATGAAATGAGATTTATCTCAAGTGAAAAACAGACGGAAGTCATCTTTGGATTGGATTGTCCATGAGCTTCTAGATACCTGAAGTACTTGAGGCATAAGGTTATTTTAGCAGACTGGAGAACATAAGGAATTAACAAATTCTCCAGTGGGTAGAGGGTTAGTCTAGGTGCTTTCACTCTCCACCCGAAAGCACAGAAGATATATAAGAATAAGATATATATATGGTGTTTAAGGACAAGCTGTAGTACTGAAAGGGGCCTGAAGAATCAATTTCCTGGGAGTCAGATGCATGTGCACATGCACACACAGCACTATGAGAGGTGAAAATATTATTCAAGAACTGTCCTTAAAGAAATCACCAGGACCTGCATACTTCTTATTAGAACACCATCAAATCTATTTTGTCCCCTCTCCTGTTCAATGTGTATATGCAACTGCTGGGTGAGATCGTGAGAGGATTTGAAGTTCGGTGTCATCAATATCTGGTGGCTGTGGGGGACCAGATGAGGGCAAGCCGACTGAGGTTGAATCCCGACAAGATTTATTTATTTATTTATTTATTTATTTATTGAATTTATACCCCGCCCCACCTGAATACAGCTCGGGGCGGCTTCCAACAATAAAACAATATAAAACAATTTAAAACATATAAAAATACAGTATCAAATATTAAAATATTAAGAGAAGGGCCACGGGATACAAAAATCAATAGGGGAGGGGAGACAGAACCCACTAAACCCTCCGCCCCTCCCCAAAGACCTGGGCAAACAGCCAGGTTTTACACTTTCGTCGGAATATCAAAAGGCTTGGGGCCAGGCGATCTTCCTCCAGTAGGGAGTTCCAAAGAAGCAGCCCGGCCACAGAAAATGCCCTCTCCATAGTGGCCCCCCACTTAACACGAGGGACCTCCAAGAAGGCACCCTGGCAGACTGAAGGGTCCGCTCCGGGGTGCGGAGGGTGAGGCGGTCCCTGAAGTATGAGGGACCGAGACCGTGAAGGGCTTTGTAAATCAATACCAACCTTGAACCTGGCTCGGCACACTATCGGCAACCAGTGCAGAGTCCAGAGCACAGGTGTTATGTGCTCCCGATGACCCGTACCCGAAAGGAGACGGGCCGCCGCATTCTGCACTAGCTGCAGCCTCCAAACCAGGCACAAGGGAAGCCCCACGTAGAGCGCGTTGCAGTAGTCCAGCCTCGAGGTAACGAAGGCATGGATGAGGGAGGCCAGGTCCGGGCCGGAGATGAACGGATGTAGCCTCCGCACCAGATGCAACTGGCGAAAGGCAGCCTTTGCGACTGCCTCCACCTGCTGCTCCAGGCGGAGGTCCGCATCCAGCACCACCACCAGACTCCAGACCTGTTGAGCTACGGGAGGGCGAACCCCCCCATCAGGGGGGCCGACACCTCCCTCGGTCTCCCCACCACCATCACCTCCATCTTATCGGGGTTGAGCTTCAGTCTGCTCTGCCGCATCCATTACGCCACAGCCTCCAAACACTGGGATAGCACTGAGACAGCAGGGTCTGGGTCCGTTGAAAAAAGATGGAGGTAATGGTAGTAGGTAAGGCAGTGGATGTGGTGGCTTCTGTCACTGATGGGATTCACCCTCCCCTGGCTTTCCAGGTTCACAGTCTGGGCATGCTCCTCGATCTGCAGATGCGCCTGGACCTCCAGGGTGGGACTGTGGCGAGGAGTGCATTCCGCCAATTACATCTGGTGTGACAGCTTCAGCCATACGTTTCAGATAGTGACCTGGCTACTATCATCCATGCTTTCATTACCTTGAGATTGAGCTGTTGCAACGCGCTCTACATGGGGCTACCCATGGTGACAGTTCAGGGACTGCAGTTAGTGCAGAATGCAGCGGCCCATCTCCTTGTGGGGTTGGGCTGCCGTGAGCACATTACACCGGTGCTCTGGGCTCTGCACTGACTGCCGATAGTCTTCCGGGCCCAATTCAAGGTATTGGTTTTGACCTATAAAGCCCTATATGGCCTTGGCCCAACTTACCTGCGGGATCGCCTCACTCCCCGTGCCCTGGAGCGACCTCTGCGGTCTGGTGGGGGTGCCCATCTCGAGGTCCCCCAGGGGGCCACTATGGAGAGGGCGTTCTTGGTGGCCACACCTAGGCTGTGGAACTCCCTCCCAGGTGAGGCCCAGTTGGCCCCAGATCTCCCTTCCTTCTGACATATGTGTAAGACCTGGCTGTTCTGCCTGGCTTTTGGTGAGGGAGATGAGGTGTAGGGTTGGGGGCGGGGTTTGGCTCTGTTTTCCTTCTCTTTTCTTGTATTATGGATTTTATGTGTTTTTATGATGTGAGCCGCCCCGGGCTGCCTGGAGGAGGAGGGGTGGGATAGAAAATTGTTTAAATAAATAAATAAATAAATAAATATGCTGATGACACCCAGCTTTATCTCTTATTTTCATCTGACCCAGACCCAGAAATCTTGGTGTTTACCCAGTGCCTGACTGAGGTGGGGGATCGGATGAGGGCGAGCCACCTGAAGTTGAATCCCAACAAGATGGAGGTGATGCTGGTGGGTAAGGGTGAAGGAGTGGAGACCCCAATCATTGATGGGGTGCATCCCTCCTTGGTTCCTCAGGTTCGGACCTTTGGAATTCTCCTTGATTCACAGCTCCACCTCAATGATCAGGTGGCAGCTGTGGCAAGGAGTGCATTTGGTAAATTACATCTGGTCCAACGCCTTAGACCATATATTTCAGGCTCCGATCTGGCCAACATCATCCATGCATTCATCACCTCGACACTGGATTACTGCAAACGCTGTACATGGGACTACCCCTGGTGACGACCCGGAAGCTGCAGCTGGTGCAGAATGCGGTGGCTCGCCTCCTTACTGGGACGGGTTACTGGTAGCACATAACACCAGTGCTCCAATCTCTGCACTGGCTGCCTATAGTCTTCCGGGCCCGATTCATGGTGTTGGTTATTATCTTTAAATCCCTGTACAGCCTGGGCCCTACCTACGTGCGGGACTGCCTCATCCCTCATGTTCTTAGAGATTAGCCTCTGCAGTTGGCTGGAGACGCCAGCTTGGAGGTCCCCTGGGTTTCCTGGGTAGCTACTTTCGAGCAGGCATTCTCAGTGGCCATGCGGCAGCTATGGAACTCTCTCCCGGTGGAGCCAGATCTCCCCTCCTTCAGTAGACTGCAAGACCTGGCTTTTTTGCCAGGCATTTGGTGAGGGGGACGGGTAGAGGTTGGCGGGTTTTAATATTGAGGCTTTTTGCCTGCACCTCTTTTATTGGGGATTTTATTGATGATGTTTCATAGTTTTATTATATTCTATGTTTGTGTTTTACATGCTGTACACCGCCCTGGGCTTCCATTAGGCAGGAGGGGGGGCGATATAAAAATAATATTAAAAATAAATAAAAATACATAAAATACATCCAACCATACTTGGAACAGAGACAATTTGAATTTCCAAATTCTTTGAATAAAGAAGAAATTATGATAATCAGGTAATTCACTTTCCTAAGAAGGTTGCAGCATCTCGTGCTCTTTAGCTGATCATATCATGTTTTAATATTAATGGTACGGACATACCAACATGTTAGCAAGTAGAAAATATTATTCCAGATGCTATTAATACAGGTTAGTTTGGTTCACCCTGCATAAGGAGAGGAAAGCATCTTCTCCACATAAATCACAATCAGATTCATTTTGGTATAGGAGTTGTGTAGATATGAATCACAACTCAGTCTTCAAGTGGTGCAAATGATTTTGCCTCACGTTATAACACTGGATGAAAACAGACATGACAGTAGCCCATGTTGGTCCGTATTGGCCCACTTTGGACCTGGAGTCTCCTGTGCATTTGTTCTGTTGCCACCAGATGTTGGACCACGTATGCCTCAGGGCAGGTAGGTGAGTGGTTAATACAGGACATGTTCTCCAGAGACATTTGGCAATGCATCCATGGCCAACACTCCCTGGTTAATGGGTGTATGCATGTCTGTTAGGCCCTGCCTAGGTCCACCACAGGACGAGGTCCGCCAGGACCAGAGAGCCACAGGTGAAAAGTCCAGAGTGGTCAACGGACAATGTCCCTCCCCACAAGCTGAGCCCAGAACCCTTAAATAGAACTAGCAACAGAGGCAACACATAGGGTGGCCATACCTCCTCTTTAAAAGAGGACAGTTATGAAAAATACATGGTGCAGGGCTACACTGGAATGAATGCAGACCTACAACATGTATTTTTCATAAGTGTCCTCTTTTAAAGGGGAGGTATGGCCACTCTAGCAACACAGCATTGGGTGTCCCCAGCTGCATAGCAGCTTGTACTCAACGCCCAGCCCACACCACTAGGAATGTTCCTGAAAGGGGAATATGGAGAGGAAGGAGGGACAGGCCAGACCAGTAAGTCATTGCACCCGGGAAGAGAGGGGGGCAGGGGAGGGAGAAATGGCAGTCATCTCACAGTATGCACAAGTTATGTGTGGTGCATCTTTGTCACAGGCGTCTCTAGTCTCAGGCATCCACCAGCACAGCTGCCCCAAGGACAGCATTGTCAATGGGAGCATGGATGGGAGAGTGGAAATTGGCGTGTGTGTGTGTGTATGTGTGTGGTGGAGGATCCTGAAAGGAACTGGAATGGAAGGTCTGGGAAGGCGCTCAGAGGAATTGATGTCCGTCATCCATTCCCTCTTCCCTCAGAAGACTTGCAATTGGACTTGATGTCAATCATCCATTCCCTCGTCATGCCAAGCGCTCGTGACAGCCCTGCCATTATTCCATGGGATCCCCATCAATCCCCTCATTGACATAGGCAAGACACAACTGTTATTAACCACATCGCAAGCTGTTAGGAAAAATAAACAAATTGCACACCACGACAACCACACCACAGTATTGTTTGTCAGCTGCTCCTTTGTCACCCACTGGAAGTGTATACTGCCTGGGGCAGGGTCTGTTTCCACTTGACCTGTTTCCTTGGCTAAGCCAAGGGAAGCCCGAGTAATCTGGATCTTCTGGATCCACTACCACCCCTTTTCTCCACCGTAGGAAACAGAGATGATCCAGATTGACTGAGAATGATAATTCCAAACCCTGATTCTGCCTGTCCAGTACCAGTCGCAAGCTGGAGGTGCCTGTGAGCCACAGGGATCAGTCCATAGCTGAGTCCCCACAGTCAGGTGCTTTGCAAGGAAATGGGGGCACATCTCCATGTCCCCACAGCTCTCTTTCTCCCATCCAGGCCTGAGTGGCTCATGTCCTGTGGGTGCTGCTTTAAGCAGGGTGCCCGAAGAAGCACTTCAGGGCAGCTGGCCCCAGACTGAGGGGTTTTTCCCAGGGAAGCTGGGACTCCAGCCTACTCACTTGACTGGAAAAGAATCTAAGGTGGGTGCTGGCTGAATCCAAAGGACTAGAACTCTGTGTCTGGGAACCATGTCCAAGTGCGATTTGCAACTTCCCTTCCCAACCTCTCCAGCTTATCAGTCTCCGGTGTTATGGGAGCCTCAGGTCGTAGGGGCAGGGAACAGGTCACAGCAGGTGAGCATTAGGGTTGATTTCTCTCCCTTCCATAGCTGCCTCTGTTTACTAGTCCCTCCAAGACATTGAGCTAGCTACCAGAATGGCGAGGAGCGAGAAAGAAGCGCAGCAAGCCCATTTTGGGCAACTGGAACCTGGAAAAGTTGATGGACAGACAGTGCCTCCTCCCCCATCCTGACGAAGCAGCTGGAACCCCCTCCCCCTCCTTTCACACACACACACACCAGGGGGATATTCCTGCCCCCAGCCTTCACCCATCTCCAGGGGGCATGGGGTAGAAAGTCCTCATGAGAAAAGGAGTGGCATGCCCTTTGTTATAGGGGGACTTGGTATAGCCCAGGCTCAGGGAGACTGTACCACGCCCCTCCAGGCATTACACCCTTCTCCCAGTTGATCTCCCTTAGCCCACATCCCCTCCCTCCAGCGACCTACCCCAGTCTCCTCATCAGCGAAGGCTGCTGTCCCGACAGCACCTGGAATCTCCTTGTTCAGGAGCAGATGGCACTTGGGGACTGGGCATTCTGCTAAGAGAAAGGGAACCAAGGCAAAATAAGCGTCCCCATAATCTCCCCTCCTCTGGGGCTGTGGTGTTCCACAGGACTTCTGAGCTCTGCTGGGACAGTCTCAGGAGGAGGGGGCACGTGATCCCATTCCCCCTCCCTCCCATCAGCTATACTAATTGGACTTCAACCCACTCCAGAAGCCCTCCTCCAAGTCATGGCACCAGGCCCATCCTTGGTCAAGCCGTTCCCCATGTCCGTCTTCTCCGTGTCAGCACAGCCACTCCCCTTCACTCCTGGTGTTCCCTGTAGTACCCTCTTCCTTGTCGTTCTAACCCCAGCCTCCTCCAGTCCAGCCACTCGTGCAGGCCCCTTCTCCATCATTCCATCCACTCCCCCTTCACTTTCTGTCTTCACGCTGTCCTTCTCCATGTGTGTACAAAACATCAAGAGATGTGTGGCTGGTGATTTGTGGCATGTGGCAACCATTGTTTTCTATCAGTTATCGTCTTTAAGGGGTTGGCTCATCTCATGCTGTCCCTTTGGCTTGACTGAACAAACATCAGTTGAGCATTGCAAAGCTGACCGAAGGTGTTTCCACATATTATGGTAGCCACTTATGTTCTTGTGTTTGTGTGCACAGAGCCCTGTTGACATTAGTTTTTCTAGCACTAGTACACTTACATTTGAAACCTATGTTCATAAGAGGGATAATGAACTCGTATTTAGGCTTGTGAATTTAACATGGAATTGTTAACTCCATTTATGTAATTTATTTATTTAAATTTTACCACACCCTTCCCAATAAGGCTCAGGGCAGCTTACAACATATATAAAAACAACCTTTAAAATTCCCAAGCTCCCACAATATTTTCCTTAACCACCTCTAACCCCCCCCCCCCCCCCAATCCATGTAGGGTGTCTTTAGACATAACGCTGTTCAGTGTTCTGAAACACAGTGTCCTACCATTACAGTGTTTAGACGTACTGTCAACACAGTGTTCACCCCAAACACTGATTAATCTGTCAAGACCTGGCAGCATTCACTTCGAGTGTTTGGGGTGAACACTGTGTTGACGGTATGTCTAAACACTGTAATGGTAGGACACTGTGTTTCAGGACACTGAATAGCGTTATGTCTAAAGACACCCATAAATGGATTGAACATCCTTTTCCTGAGTTAAGGTTTAATATTAAGTGAAGATAATCACTTAATTAAGTGAAGATAATCAAAGTACACTTTGAACTTTCCAAAGTTCAGGTGTATCCAGATATACGCTTTTAGGTCAGACCCGTCTCAACCATAGTGCTGGGATGAAGAACTGAAAAAAGAACCTAAGACAGCTGTTCTACAGCTAGTGGAAATTTAGAAAAGATTCTAGCCGCTTATTTTGTCACAGTAGATTCTGCATAGTAGGAAAACAGTTAACACAAATCCATTAGACTTGGGAAGGACACATATTTGGACATTAGACCTTTGTTGGCTTAAACCATAGGAAAATATTTAGAAAATAATTTAGGAGTCAATAGAGCATCATCGTAAATCACTTGCATCTTCAAAGTATGAAAGTAGGTTGGTGAGTTGGGAAAATATTCTTGTTTGAATTGTATTGAGACAGAGCATGTCCTGTGAGATAAAGCTGGCCTCTTAGTCTCTTCTAGGGGTGTGCAATTTCATATTGCTTAATTAATTACAAAAACAAATGGAGCCCCATTAGTTTTCATAACTAGGGTAACAAAAACTAATGAAAAAGCAAACGACCTTTGTTTGATTTCATTCGTGGTGTTTTGGGTTTTTTTTTCATTTTTTTAAATTTGTAATAATTAAAAATCACTGCACATGCGCAAATGACTGCTGGGGCCAATTATTCATGTGCGCCCTTTTTCAAAATCGTGCTGTCACTGTCACTACCATATTGGAAATGGGTTGAACGTGTGCAGAATGGCCCCAGGGGACAAATTGCACATGGGAGTGATTTTGTATTTTTATTTTTGATAAAATAAAACAAAAAAACAAACAAAAATGTTAGAGTCCTTTATGAAAACCATTGAAAATGAAGGGGGGTTTGTAAATGAAAATGAAAATGAATGATGTGCCTTCTGCACACACCCTAAGATCCCGCATAGGCATGCTGTACATGTAAGAGGGTAAGCAGTGGCCTGACTGGTGAATAGTCCTCTTAGGATTCCTCTATACCAGTGGTCTTCAACCTTTTTTCATTTGCAGACCCCCTCAAAAAAATTTGAATGGAGCTGCAGACTCCTTTGGAAATCTGTTGTGTGTATAGCAAACAAAATTACATAATTACTGACAAATAGTTGTGTTAAAAATAAAAATAATATCAACAACAATAACAACAATAACAATACAGTTTTGTGAACTAACCATTTTGTCAACAGTTCTAATGAGACAGTTGAGCTTGCTTCTTGGCATGCAGCATGTGAAGGTTTTGTCGGATAGGCATTCAGTAGCACTCCCGGCCAGGGCTTGTAACTTTCCAAAGGCCGAAACCAGCTGGGCACTTCCCACACACAGAGCCCATCAGCTGGTAGGCAGGCACTGTGGTGGGGAAATGCCCCTTGTAAGTGAAATTTATTTATTTATTTTTTATTTTACAAATTTATATCCCGCCCCCTCCTGCAATGCAGCTCGGGGCGGCTAACAACAGTAATAAAAACAATTAAAATTACTTAAAATATAAATATAAAATACATCAATAAAACAGGGCTAGAAAACAATAATAAATAGATAAATGGGCGGGGGATTAAAATCACCCCCCC
>QEPC01003681.1:1609249-1622398 GCA_003113815.1 Sphenodon punctatus
TCCGGGGCGCGAAGGGCGAGGCGGTCCCTAAGGTATGAGGGGCCAAGGCCGTATAGGGCTTTATAGATCATCACTAGGACCTTGAACTTGGCCCGGCACACTATCGGCAGCCAGTGCAGCGCTCGGAGCACCGGTGTAATGTGCTCCCGGTGACCCGTCCCCGTAAGAAATGCCCCAGCAGGGCCTCCCATCACTCCCAGACGACACTTGTTAGTTGCAAAGGCTACCCAGTTGCACTGCCCCACCCCCATTGTGCCTATCAGATGAGGCGGCGGGGGGCGGGGGGGTAAATAGCCTTTGAAACCGGAAATTCTTTGGAAGAGATGATCGCTTTTCTGGGATACAAAACTTTATTTTCAGAGTCATCTTCTTTCGTAGGCCCTTTAGAGATAATCTGTGGACTGCCATGAATCCACAAATCACAGGCTGAAAACCATTGATCTATACAATGGTGATTTTAATGTAATTTTAATCTGTATTAGACAAGTATTAGCTAACGTGTGTTCAAACGTGAAGATAGTTGAATAGCAGGTGTTAGTTGGCTGAAGTAAATTCTACCATGCACAGTGTTATCTAACACATCTTTAAACATGTGATAGTATAGCCATGTGACCAATACAACATGTTAGCTAACACATCTTGGCTAAAACATTTACCTTCATACCCCTTATTATATGTTTACCACAAGTTAACCCACAGCGTAGACAAGATCTTACCAATCATTGCTCTCCACTCCATTATCTGTACAATATGAGTGAGAATATAAACCTGTTCTTTTGGGTTTATCTAGGTCGTACAATTTAAATGTTAAAACTGCAACTGCTGAAACCAAACTCTCAGCTTTTATTTTATTTTATTAAAAAGCATAAGTTTCTACCCTTCCTGGCTGTGGAAGAAAAGCATCAAAATGTGGCCTCAGTGTACAGTAGCCCAGTAAATAGTAGGGCTGAAACAAAGTCTTTGGAAAACTTTGGAATTTGCCACATATTAAGATATTCAGTTCAGAAAGACCAAATTCCAACGTTCTGAGAACCAAGGCCATTATTCAGAAAACTTCAGAAACCTCTGCACATGTGTGGGGCTGGTGGACAGTTGAGCTTCTTCTGGAAGTTAAAGTTAGTGCCATATTTGGTAGGAGGGGGGTATGGGAGGGGACAATTGAGTGATGATAAGCCAGATGGCAAGTTTTGATTGGCTGACCAAGTCAGATGGTCAGCTTTTAAATTGGCTGGCAGGGCAAAATAAAAGTGTCTGCACTGCAGCCATTTTTTCAATTCTCTTTGGTGAATTTGGTTGTGCTACATACTACAGTGCTGCTGTATCTGTAAGTAATCAGCTGGGGGGGAAGGGGTGCCTGGCCTGCCTTGGCATGGCATGGCATGGCATGGCATGGCATGGTTTGGCCTGTCCTGTCCTCCTGTCCTGTCCATAGGGCCAATGCTGGGGGATGGGGGTTACATTTACCATACCATGCAGTTTTAAAAATAATAATAATAATAATTGGGTGCCACATTGCTGCCTACTGCTTGGTTGGCACTTGGCACCATGAGGAGGGATCTCCCTGTCTGGCTTCACTTCCCAAGTTTTCTTGGTCTGTTCAAGTTACCATTGCCACAATTGCCAAGAAAGAGGGTGCCCCTGGAAGGGGAGGGGTGTGAATGTCTGGTTTATTAATTTTGTGACTGCTGCTGGGGCCCGGGCTTGCTGTCTTTTTTTGGTGGAATTTATTTCTTCATGCAGTTGCGGACTGTTTTGCAAGGTTGTGTGTGTTGTCTAGGCTGTAACATGGCACACAACCGTAATTTCTACTGTTCTGCCAGCTGCTTGGCACCATGATGCCAGAGTGGGATCTCTCTGCCTGGCTTCACTTCCCAAGTTTGCTTGGTTGGTTCAGGTTACCATTGCCACAAAGCCATGCCAAGAAAGAGGGTGCCCCTGCCAGGGGAGGGAAGGGTGTGAACGTTTGGTTTCTTAATTTTGTGACTGCTTCTGGGTCTGCGCTTGCTGGCTTTTTTTGGTGGGATTTATTTCTCCATGCAGTTGCAGACTATTTTGCAAGGGTGGTTGTATTCTTCTTGAGCAAAAGTCCCTTGCTAGCCTGCATTTTTGTGCACTACTTGGTTGGCATAATGATAAAGTGGGTACACTCCCTGCTGATGGTGGGCCATGCTGTGGATACACTACTGTTGGGTTATTTTTTTTTATTTCTGTGCAGTTGCATTTTTGGGGTGTTGTCTTCTGGAGTGATTGTCCCACTCTTGCTAGCCTGCTTTTGGAGGTAGTGCTTTGGCTTTGAGTTCAAGAACTTTGCAACAACTTTCCGAAGTTTCTGAAGTTTCCGAAGTTTTCCGACATTCTGTGCTTCAGTCACCGAAGTCCGAAGCTCCAAGAAGAACACCGAATTGCCTCTGATGACTCACACTGACTATTCGGAACTTTGAAAATCAGTCCGAAAACCCAGAAGTACTATTTGGTTCAGCCCTAGTAAATAGAAAACAAATAAAATAAAAACCATCAAATTATTATTTTTTCTAAAAAGCAAACTCATGTTTTTAAATCCAATTTCATATGTGTGATGGTCCAAGCCATGATTTCTGAGGCTGGCAGCTCTGCATTCAACTCAAACTTAGCTAAACTGTATGTTGAAATATAGAAAAGATCATTCTTACTGTGATTCTATCCCTTGAGGAATGAAATCATATATACTTTCCCCTTGTAAATGCATTATTAATCTTCCCTAGTCACTGCTCATCATTGTCCTCTTATGAAGAATGCAAAGTCTAGTTTAGGGAGGGAGAGGGGAACTAAAAAGACTTTGTGCTGCCAATATTACAAAATTATGTGTACGCACATCTGCTCTAATAGCATCATGTTGTTGGCTTGTTGACTTGAACATTTTATTTGGACTTCTTTGCAGGAAAGATGCTAAAGTTGAAAAAGGAAAGTTATTTCAATTTTCTGACAATTATGATTTTACCAATTTATACTGAGTTGCAAACTTCAGATTTCTCTTATAAGGATTACAGGCAGGTAAATGACAGTCTCCTCAATGTTGCCAGCGGAGGTGGCTTTATGCATAGGCAACACAGGAAATTACCCAGACACTCCAGATGAATAAAACACACACACACATACACACTGCTATTCCATGTCCCCCTTACACTAGGTCTCCTCATTCGCCCAAGAACAGCCCTTCCCTTTCTATGGCCCTTCATGGTGCATCAGTCATTGTCACTAGGTGTTAATACACATGACGCTACCCAGTTCAGCCCACTATGGCTTGCCTGGGTCAGCGCCTCACCTGCATGTCTGTTTCCAGTCCACCAAATGTGGGCCTGGTACAGACCCCGGTGGGGTAGGAAGGAACCGGGCCCACAGTCTGGGCCCAAGGGCCACCCAGGTGGGCCATAGCAGGCCTAATTGGACAGGCATGTCTGTTTTCACTGGCATGAGGCTTTGCCATGACTGCCAGCTATGGCTTCCCATCATGGCAAGGCACCAGCCGTAGTACAGGCGTGGGGCCAGCCAGCTGCATGTTGCTCCCTGCCCCTCCTCCCCAGTTGAGTCAGGCCAGGAAAATATTTATTCCATTCCCCAACCTGTCCCAGCTGGGAGTGGCTCTCCCTCCCCGGGCACCGGTTGCACATTTGTTTTCACCCACTGTGATTCAGGGCACTTGATGCAACCTTACAAGGCTGTGAGGGAAAACACACTTGTAAATCGTGTCTGTTTTCCCACATGTCCGAATGCACTAATCTGTGTAGTTGTCACTGTTATGTGTGTTTACAAGGCTGATTGACAGGGCTGAGAAATCCAGCTCTGTTAATTGGCCTAGTAAATGCACATAACAGCGGCAATCATGCAGATTAGTGTATTCAGACATGTAGGAAAACATGCACGATTTGCAAGCATATTTTCCCTCGCATATTTTCCTCCCTTGTACAGTCATGTTCCCGTAGTCAGAAAGCACCCTCCATTCTGGAATCTGGAGAAGGAAGAGAAACGATGGGGCTTGCCACCTGGCTAATTAGAGATGAGTTTTGCTTACTACAAATCCCTTCCTTTCCTCAGCCTGGAAGGAAGGGGAAGCAAGAGTGAGTGGGTCTAAATTATAAACTTTCACAAGAAACCTTTAAAAAAGGGCTCCAGTCAGCTTTCTGTGCGCATGGAATACTGCATTGTAGAGAAAGTGCGTTTGCCATGATGACCAGAAAGGGAAAACTGCAGGGCATTTTTGCTAAAAGGCTTAGCAACTTGGATTTTTCAGACCCATAACTGCCATTGGATGTATCTCCACTGGAATTAGTAACACAGGCAGTTCTGATAATTTTATGTGAATTTATCACCAAGGTGTCTAATTTTGCTTTGATTGTCAACCATTGGTACCACAGAAACAGAATTCCTGATGTAGACAGATTTGATGGTTGTTTACAGACAGGCAGGGAGCCTGCTGGAGCCTGGAGCTGCTCCGGGGGCCCACCCCCGTGGCCGCCATTTACCAGATCCATGCAGGGCCATATCATATGGACCTGCAATATCCCCTGGCAGCAGTCCACTGTATGGTGCCCCTCCTCCAAACCATAGAGCCACGGATCACTCTAGATACACTCTTGGTGGCTGTCCGTGACTCTATGGTGCTGAACACAGCAACAGATGGATGGATGCAGAGGTGCTCTGTGGGTCTCCACAACAGATGGGCAGAAGCACCATGTTTGGCTGTTGCCCTGAGTTTGGTCACCCTGCTCTGCGTGACGTGCTCATGGATCTTGTTGAGCACGTCATGCTGGGCCACCCTGAAGCAGCCCCACCCTGCTCCATGTTCTGCACATCTGGCGACCACCCTTCACATAAACCGGTACGCCCAGGGGTGATGGGGGCATCTGTGGGCAAATCTGGAGCTGCTGTCCATTTGTTTACTTTCATTGACATGACTCTAGACTGGTTACCACTTCTTTTATCTGTTCAGTTTTCAGCTAGTTTTTAGTAGTTTAGCCAGATTCAAGAACCCAGTGGCAACCAACCCCCAGGGGCACTAGGAGTGGAGCTTCCCTTCTACCCATGTCACCCCCCCAGCCTATCCCCATACCCACAAAAAAAAACTTACCCTGCCATCAGTGCTGTCATGCCGTATGTGGCCCTCGCATATGTGCAGAAGCACTGTGCAGTCATGGCACCATCCGACGCACGTGCAGAAGAATGGATGAACTGTGAGGGTCAGAGCCGTGTGAAAAGCAGCAAAGATTCAGCCCCTGTTCCATGCAGAGCATGTCACTGGACAGAGGGAGGGAGTACAGCAGCCCCAGGCTGCGGAGATGCAAGTGGTGGGGTACTCTCCAGAGTGACCACCCAGACTGTCACAGCCCAGGGCATGGCCATCACAAAGGCAATGGGTTCTATGGGAAGAACCCTAGCCCTGCACATTTGAATGGCCTGGGAGGGCGCTTTGGAAAGTGCATGTCAGGCACAGACTTGAGCTGCTGTGCATGCATGCCTCCACCTCCGTGTCTTCAGAGCTGCTCACTCCATGTGTGTTGCATTACTGTTTGCTGTTCTCCAAGACGCCAAGTCCTCAGTCAGTAAGAGTCCTGTAAGAATCAGGGCCTTTGGGCACCTCTTAAATATTTGTGTTCCCCCCTTCCCATTGGTGGATTGGGGGCCCAAAGGGAGAACCTCCCCGGTTTTGGGGGGGGGGCAGTTTGGGTGTGTGTGAATGGTTGTGAGCTTTGTGCCTCCCCTGCCCCCCTGTGCATGGTTCTGACAACTGTTCTGTTTCTGCTAAAAACTTTTTAAAAAATATTTATTTTATTTTATTTATTTATTTAATATATTTATACCCTGCCCCTCCTGCAAGCAGCTCGGGGCAGCTAACAAATAAAATAGAGGTTTATTGTTTGGTTTTCATTGTGGGGGAAGGGTTATGAATTTTGTGCTCCCCTCCCCCCCTCACTCCCCCATTGTGCATGGTTCTGACTGTTTTGTTTCTTGTTAAAACTTTTTTTGGGGGGGGGAGGGTTAGAGAGAGGTTTGTTGCTTGGTGTTCACTGGGGGGGGTAGGATTGTAGGTGCTTTGTGCCCCCCTGCTGCCCCCATGCACACTTCTTCATCTGCTTCTTGCTAAAACTGGTTTTGTTTGTTTGAACTCTTTAGTCAACTTAAAGAGTGCAGGACAAATTTTCTATATAAGCGGTGAATTGTTGTTTACCCAGTAAACCCTTTCTTTGGGTTTACCCAATAAACCCTTTCCTTGCATCTAAGATACTCAAGTTCAATGCTTCCCTGCCCCTCATTTTATACTAATATCAAACATTACTGTGTGTATCTATGTTTTTGCTAAGTGTTCTGATAGTCATTGGGAGGGGACGTGGACTATATAAATAAAATTATCGTTATTAGCATTCCACATGTGGTCTTTAATTCATTTTTATAGCAATGTTAAGTTTGGGGAGGGGCCTAGGGCGTGCATTCAGGAAGAAGAGGGTCCAGCTCATGAATCTGATTCTGTGCACTGGAGCTGTCCCCTATCCTTGTATGCATGTTCTATTCCATTGATCATGCAAGTGTGAAATTTTAATGCTGGCCTCTCCTGCCGTTGGCCTGGCTCATCTACCATTGTCCTGGCCCTGCATACCATTGGCCCCACCCGCTAGGGATGTGTGAATGCGGTTCGGATGTTCAGAGTTCAGGCTGAACTGGGCCTGTTTGGACGACCAAACCAAAGTTTCGAACGGCCGAACAGTTCAGATGAGTTCAGGGGCGGGAAAAACATGACTTTGGGTGGGAAAAACGTGTCTGGAAGGGGGAGGCAGCTGAGGACTTCCTGGCACCAGGGGTGGAGACCAGGGGTGGTTTCCGGGCCAAATGATACCGATACCAGGAAAAAAATTGATTTCGGTATTGGTATCGATAGCGCTATTTTCAGGTGTACTGAACTCTGCCGAACCAAACAACCGAACCCAAACTCGGGTTTTGAACCAAACGACCGAACATCCGACCATCTGAAACGCGTTCTGTTCACACATCCCTACCACCCACTGCCCCACCAGCCTTGGAACCTACCAGCCACCACTGCAAGAGCTAGTCATTTATTATGACATTTTCCTCTCTTTGTTTTCATTCCATGGTGTGGAGCTACTGATGTGTTACATGTTTGTTTTTTCCAGTGGTAGCAGTATTGATTACAACCAACTATATTGGTTACATAGAGTTACATTGTACATTACATTGTTTACATGGGACACTGGAGGAAGGACTGTATATGGCTGCTGTTCTCATGTAGTTGACTATATTGTCAAAAGATGGCTACGCTGTGATTAGATAGTGTCACACTTCTTATGCCTGGCTTTGATTGTGAGAGCATGCATTGAAATGAGAGAAAAACAGTAATCACAACCTCATTATTATCTGCCAGTAGAACCAACTACCTGAGTATAATGTGCACTTACAACTGCTTCTCCTTTGCCCATGCAAGGAATAACACAGATCAGCATTCTGTTCTCCTCTCAAAGAAACACATTTGATCCCACCCTCTAGGATGAAGACACAAAGTGCACAATGAAAGGTAATTTAAAAAAAACCAGACAATGCTTGTACTAGAGTCTGGGAAACTGAAAATGCAATAACAGTGGGAAACAATTCAGAAGAAGTTACTTGTAAAAGACCTAGAAGAACAAAGAAATAAAGGACAGCAAGGGCAATAAAAACTAGGATTGAAATTAACATCCAAAGAGAAGGCTGAATTTGCTGCATTTGGTATTCAAATATGTTCTAATGAAATTAATATGAAGTAGTATTCAATACCAGCTCTATTTGTGGTTTTGAATATTCACTCCAGTATTTTGGATATTTTTGTATTTCAGTTAATATTAGACAGGTTTTTTGAATTAGTGAATGTGAATGCAGTTGTTGCAGTTGGACCATTCCCATTCAAAAATTAGGACTGATTACACAAATGATATTCTCAAACATGAAAAGGCACATTTGTTTCAGCTCTAATAAAGAAAATAAGATGGAAATTGTAGCCGAGGGGGCAGGGCCACACGGGGGTGCTGGGGTGTCACTCCGGGGAATTAGGTCTCCTCCTGCTGCGCCATATCCACCTCGAGCATAGGCAGCTGAACCCCCTCCTTCCAGGCAGGGGGTTACCCTCTCTGGACACCACACTCACAGTCCCGAGGGTCTTTCAATTCAGTGTCTTTATTGGACCCTACTAGTCCAGTGTACCTGGGCTGCTGACTCATCCTCCTGCACCCTACAGTGCCAGGTTGGTCTCGCCAGACTTCAGGAGCAAGGCACCCACAACCCCCTAAAGTCCAGCTAGCCCGGCCTTCAGTCCCCAGGCCCTAAGCCTTCCCCAGGCTAGAGGCTCCCTCCTGGGCACAGCCTCCCGCACTTGCTTGGGCTCTTCTGGTTCTCTAGTGTTCAGCACCCTGGACAGCATAGACCAGGCAGGCTTCTTTAGGAAGATATTGCCTCTTCGGCTCACTGACAGAGACTGAGTTTCCCACTCAGACTTCCTCTCTTATATACTAGCAGAGTGGGCATGGCCAGACTTCTTCACTCCTACCTTAAAGGGCCTGTAACCTGCCCACTCTGTCACAAGGGGTTTTCAGCCTGTTAGCCCACAGGCTGATCCCCAGCTATGGGGTTGGCCCTGCCACACCCCTAGGCGAGTACAGTTCTCCAGTTGACCCCCTCAAACTCCCTTCTTAAAGGGTTATCAGCCCCCCTGGACTGCTCCCTGCTACAGAAATTATTCAATGTGTGTACATTCATGGGTGTTACAATTTGGGGTGAATAGATTCCCTTGGATTTCTCAGAGGATAGACTTCCCACCCCCTCCTGAAATTTGGTAGGGGAAGGTTCTTACCAAAACTGACAACCCCTTTGCCTCTGCTTGTTTAGCACAGGGGACTAAGCTAGATGTTTTCCCAAAATGGTAGTTGCAAGAGCTATTAATTTATTATGACATTTTCCTCTCTTTGTTTTAATTACATGGTGTGGGACTACTGATGTGTTGTTACATGTTTGTTTGGTTTTTTCCACTGGTAGCAGTATTAATTACAACCAACTTTATTGGTTACATAGTTACATTGTACATTACATATTGGGTGATTTCAGATGTGATGGGGTGCCTATTGGCCCCATCACGGAATCACCTTTTGATTCCCTGCCAGAATCAAAACGGCCCGTCAACAGATGTGCCAGCTGATTCCAACAGGGAATCTGGGGAGGGGGCACGGTGCAACGTGCGGCCACACAGCCCCACCCCACCCCCACGCTCCCCGGGCCAGCCACCCTCTGGGAGATGGGAGGGCACAGCGGCCAATCTGGCCACTGCGCCTGATTCCGTCCCGGGGTCTGGGCCATGGTCCGGAATTGGCGGTGGTAACAGACATTACCGGCTGCCGATTCCAGGCCGTGGTTCAATTAACCATGCTTTCGAAGATGGTGCCCGGACCATCCTTAAAAGCATGGTTATTTTGCTCACCGTCGGTGGTTCACCGTGGTGAACATCTGACGGTGAGCAACCAGACATTACGGGACCATCCTCCACCACATGGGATTGTCTGTGGTTGACCATGATCTCGTAACATCTGAAAATACCCATTGTCACATGATCCTGAAGAGCAGCCATTGCATGGCAAGTAGCATGGGGGCAACTCTCCACTCCCCTGCCAAGTCCACACCTGGCTTTGCTATAAGAATGTAAGTGCCATACTGGGTCAGACCAATGGTCCATCGAGTTCAACGTCCTGTCTCCGACACTGGCCAACCTCATACACTTGGAAGAAGTATCCATCAGGTCACAATGGGGCAATCCATTCTCTGTTGTTCACTCTCAGCTCCCAACAGTCAGAGGTTACATCCCACAACTTGCTTGGACCTACCCTCCAAGAACTTATCCAATCCTTCTTTAAACTTAGGTATACCACTGGCATTGACCACATCTTCTGGTATCAAATTCCACAAGTTAATTGTGTGTTGAGTGAGGGAAAAAAGAACATTCCTGTATTTGTTTTAAATCTGCTGAGGGTTACTTTCATGGAGTGTCCCGACTCCCCTAGCAGGGTTGCTGAGCTATTTAACTACTACATACCAAATAGTGTCACAGCAATTTTTCGGGGGGGGGGGGTAGGAGTGCACAGAAACCTCACATTGTATGGCTAGTGTATGTTATTTCTACAGTGCAGTGGCAGTCAAATCCTGTTCAAACTTATCAACACTAGGGATGTGCACCAGAGCCCCATGTCGTTTTTCGTTATCGTTATCATTGTCATTATCAAAATGTGTCATTTTATTGTTATAACAACAATGCCGTTTTTGTTATTTTCGTTATGAACACTGATACTGGTTTCAAACAAAGATTTTTTTCGTTATCGTTATCAATATGGATTTTGATTTTGTGATCTCGCAAGACCAAAACCCAGAAACAGTAGTTCGATCACGTGTGTTGTCATGTGCGGTGGCGTAGTGTCTGTGTGGCTTGTGTGAAAAATTGGTTGTGAATGTGTGTGTTGTAGCTGTGTGTGTGTGTGAGTTGTGCATGTCTGTGTTTCTCTGTGTGAGGATGGAAGGTGAAGGAAGCAGTAGTGGTAGGAAGAAGATAAACCTGAGGAGGAAGGTCAAGGTGAAGGTGGAGGAGGAACAAATGGAGACCCAGGCTGGACCATCTCTTGAGGTGGTGGAGGTGGACTCCTCACCAGAGGAGGAAGAGGGCAGAGAAGGTGCCACTGCCAGGTTTGTAAAATTATTTTTTATTTATTGTTCCATATAACTTTGAGGACAAGAAGAATACTATCCTTTAGAGCAAGCTTGCTGGCGTGCGACTGGTGGGCAGTCAGGCACAAACAGCAGGCATCAGCGGGTGGCAGTGGAGGGGCAGGATTTGCATGTGTCTTATTTCTGGGTCTTCCAGAGAGAGGGGGGGCATGCTCTTTCAACAGTCAGGCATGAGCAGCAGCAGCACCCATTCAGAGACAATCCAGGCAGGGTCTCAACTTGCAAACAGCAGTACCCCAGGAAGGGCAGGATTTGCACGTGTCTTATTTCTGGGTTTACCAGAGAAAGGTGGGGGAGGTTCTTTCAGCAGCAGCAGCAGCAGCCAGAATCTCAACTTGCAGACCCTACAGCACCCCAGGTGGTGGTGTATGTGGGAGAAAGGGAAAGAGGCAAGTAGGCAGCACTGCAGCACCATTCATCCACTTGGTGTGGGAGAATGGGTATTGGTCTGGGAAAGACTAGAGGCATCACCATGAATGCATGATATTATGTAGGTGTTTCTGTGTTCCTGTTTCAGAGAGGAGGAGGATGATGATGAGGATGATGATTGATGATGATGCCGCTGGTCGAGGCCCATTGAGGCAGATGTCACAGGGCCAAACCAAGCCAACAAGGTCCATGGTATGGAAATATTTCCAAACCCCGAAAGGCAGATTTCCAGAATGCAGGTAAGGCACGGTGGCTGAAACAACAGGGAATAGATTGCCCTATGAACTGTTAGGAAGTCCCCCGCAGAGAGAGCCACCACCCATTTGTGGAGACAGAATGCAGGCAGGGCTTGATAGACCATTGGTCTGACACAGTATGGCACTTCTTTTGTTCCTATCTTTGTATGTGCTTTAGAGCTGCAACAAAAAAATTAAGAGGGGGACGCAGGGCACCACATCGTGGCTGATTGCTCACATCGAGACTGTCCACCTCACTGAGGTGAAGAGGGATGTGTCTCGCATTGGCAGGAGCACCAGGAGCAGGGAGGTACATCGGACAGTGGAAGGGAGGAAGGCATGCCAGAAGAGGCGCCGTCCCAGTCATTCCCCCTCCAGATCCTCCGAGGACTCACCAGCCCCCCAGGAAGAGGAGACCCCTGAAGTGAGGGCATTTTGGGATTCGCTGCGGAGGCCTGCCAAAAAATATATGTCGGGCTTCAAGGCCCACACCCAGAATGTGGAGGACAGGCTGGTGGAGTGATTTGAGGAGCTCCAGATCAGGGAACGGCAGGTCGGGGAGTAAAAAGAGTACCTCAGGACTAAAAAGGATGCCCTGGAATCATTCCGCCAGTCCCTGGTGGCATGGAAGGAGTCCATGGTGGGGTCCCTGGACGTTGCCAGGTGACATAGGGCAGAGGTGGATGACGTGCCCGCACCTCAGTCCCACGTACCATTGTCCCCTTTTCCCCACGTTCCAGGGTACAGGCTCAGAGAACCCTACGTTATTTTTCTATGCCTTTTTATAATGTTAATGTTTGTTTTGTTCAGAGTTAAAATGTTTTTTAAACTGTTTTTTATAAAGCTATATTTGTTACCAACCGCGTTTGACCTGCCCAATCTTTTATCCCTCTTCTTGCAGGTGGCAGAATCTCATTATATATACAGCTTGTCAAATCCCTCCTTGACAGCAGCAGCACATGTAGCATATTAGCCCCAAGATGTGCCAGCAGGGTCTCAACTTGCAGACAGCCCCCCAGGAGGGGCAGGGCTTATGTCTGTGTGGGTGTGCCAGAGAGAGAGAAAGGCTGTGGCAGTCTGGCAGAGGCATCAGCGGGCATTGGCATTTTCAATGCCTGCTCTCACAGAGAGATCACTGCATGGGGGCAGCCTTGGGAAGCCCCCAAGTGGCGAGGTGTCTTCAGCTCACCGAGAGATCACCCCCGAGTGGTGGGGTGTCTTCAGCTCACAGAGAGATCACCCTATGGGTGGCATCCTTGGGAAGCTGAGTTGTGATATATAATACTTAGTTACATTTATCGTTTGGGCCCTTTTAAGCCCTTGAGTGGAGAGCTGTGTTCAGCTCGTAGTAAGATCGCCCCAGGCGGGCAGACTTGTCTCTCTCATTCTAGCAATGTGGAGCCTCTACAGGGCCGGCCCTACCACAGGGCAACTCGGGGAGGCCACCCTAGGACCCACTCCTGCGGGGGGCGCACTCGGGGTCCCCAGCTCCCGGCCTGACAGTGGGAAGGCAGACTGAGGTAGGCTTTGAGCTTTGCCCACTGGGCGAGCAGACAGGCAGTGTGCAGAAGACAGGCAGACTGAGGCAGGCAGACTGAGCTTTGAGCAGGCGCGGCTCCCCTTCCAGGGCGTTGGGGGCGCTGACCCCCCAAGCGCCCCGACAGGTGCTGCACCGCCGCTCAAAGTAAAAAAAAAAAAAAAAAAC
>QEPC01003681.1:1624678-1642155 GCA_003113815.1 Sphenodon punctatus
CAATGCTCCATCCAGCCCAGCATCCTGTCTCCGACAGTGTCACAGTCCATGCCAGACTGGGTCAGTGACCAATGCTCCATCCAGCCCAGTGTCCTGTCTCCGACAGTGTCAAATCCACCCCAACCTTGCATCCCACCCTGCAACAGACTGTGTTTTCTTCCATCTGATGTCAACCCTGCGAACTCCTTGCTGCTGGGTTGTGCCACTGTTTCGCCACTGTTTCCCTGTGCTTGGCGTTTATACGTTATTCATTTTAAGCTTGAAGGGCATTTTAGACTACTGTGTTTTCTTCCATCTTCTGATGTTCACCCTGGGAACTCCTTGCTGCTGGGTTTTGCCCTGGCTCCACCTGCCGTTGCCCTGGCTCCACCTGCCATTGCCCTGGCTCCGCCTACCGTTGCCCTGGCTCCGCCCACTGGCTCACCGGCCCGCTGGCAGCTTTGTCGCCGGCGGGCCGGATGGCCTTACTGCCCCTCCAAACTAAAAAGCCACCAGCCACCCCGGCTTTGAGCTTTGCAACCTGGCAGGGCACTCAGATAGGCTGGCAAAGACTGTGCATTGTCATATTCAATATCGATACCGATACCAATCTCAAAGATTTTATTATCGGTATCGGTATCGGTATCAATATCGTTTGGTCCCAATATCCTAAATCAATCTAATCAAACCTAAATCAATCTAATCAATCTGATGATTATGGGAGACCTTAATGCTCGCATTGGGGCTAATGCCCCATGCTATCTTAGCTAGTATGGGATGCGATCTTTCGGATGACCCCTGGGTAGACCCCAATCAGTTCAGAATCTCACAGGACCAGAAAATTAATTCGTCTGGTCATGAATTATACAGATTGACTTTGGATATATCCTTGTGGATACTTAACGGTAACTGCCCAGGAGACATAGGGGGAAATTTGACCTTCTTGGGTGGAGTTGAGGGCAGTGTCTTGGACTATGCCATTGTTTCTCCCTCTCTGGCTAATCTTCTGGGGTCCTTCAGGGTGGGGGAATTGGTGGCGAGTGACCATTTCCCCATCCAGATTGCCCTCAATGTAGCCTTGCCTTTGGTGCCCACTGTTGATAACGAGAGCTTCCTCGACTCTGAGGGCCAGATGCCCATAGAGCATATTGTCCGTTGGTCACCCTTGGTTGAAGTCGATGTTCTTGACATCCTTGCCAGTCCTGAGGTTTCGAATCTTGGTTCCCAAATAGGGTCCGCGAATGAGCTGGCGGTAACCTTGGCTGCATGGTCTCAGCTAGTTGATGTGTTGCGACCCAAGCTTACCTAGGTCCTTAGACCTAGGTCCTGCCTGTCTAGCTTTAGGAGCCCCTGGTGGGACATGGAGTGTCAAACTGCTAGGGTGCTACTAAGGACGGTAACCCGTAAACTTCGATCTAATGATGGGGGTCTTTCCTTGGACAGCTATAGGGCTTTAAGAAATCGATACAGAAGATTGGTTGTCAGGAAGAGGAAGGAATTTGCTGATCTCCTTTGGGTAGTTCTACAGGAAGCTATTGATGGCAAGGATTCTCGTGCCTTTTGGAGACTTGTGAATAAGTTTGTCCAACAGTGACTCCCAGCAAGATTACTTAGAATTGCCCCATGTGCATGGACCGGCTTTTTGAGATGCACACTCTGGATCATAGGAGTGAGTTTCCCTCACTTGATGATTTGCCGGAGTGGAGTCCGGTAGAACCCTCGGAAATAGCCAAAGCAATTGAACATCTAAAGAGGGGTAAAGCGGCCGGCCCCAACTGCATTCCTGGTGAATTATTGCAAGTACTCCCAGACTGAGGGATTTGTGCTATTGCCCATCTTTTTTCTCTAATAAATGAGTCAGCTAATGTTCCGGAGATCTGGAGATCTAGCAAGTAGTGCCAGTTTATAAGAAGGGGTCCCGCTTGGAGTCAAAAAACTTTAGACCAATTAGCCTACTGTGCATTATATCAAAAATCTATGCCAGCTTGCTACTAAATAGGTTGCAGTCCTGGTGTGAGGCTGAAGGCATTTTGGCCGAGGGGCAAGCTGGGTTTAGACCCACCTTGTTAACAAATACCAGCGTCACAAGCAAAAAATGTTTCTGGCATTTATACCTCTATCATCAGCATTTGATATGATCTGCAGAGCCCAACTGTGGGCCGAGCTAGAGCATTTACATATAGATAGGAGATTACTAGTACTATTAGCTCTCTATACTCCTGTACATCTATGAGGATGAGAATGCCACTTTATGGTATCTTATCAGACCCGATACCAACTTTTCGTGGGGTTCAACAGGGGTGCCTTTTGGCACCAACCTTATTTAACATTAATGTTAATTCTCTGATATTAGAACACAGAGATGCTGGGAATTACCATCCTCCCCGAATTGGGGTTAAGAAGATCTATCTCCCAATGTATGCTGATGATACTGTGCTTATCTCCCTCAGTAGATGTGTCTTAGCTAGATCTTTGGCAGATTTTGGTGACAGATGTTGCAAGAAAAAGCTTTCCATCAATTACGAGAAAACCAAAATTATGGTTGTTGTGAAACGCCATAGGAATTATAGCTGGTCACTGCAGGGTCATTCCTTGCTGCAGACCAGAACATATAGGTATCTGGGTATCATTATGGCTGATAATGGTGCCTGGCTTGCTCATGCATTAGCAGCCAAGGCTAGGGCGCAGTTAGAGTCTTTTGCCATTCAGCGTTTCTTTTTTTACTATGGACAACGTTGTATTTGGGCTGCTCTAAAAGCCCTGACTGCTAAGGTGGTAGCAAGCATGCTGTATGGGACACCAGTCTGGGAACATGATAAGAAGGTTGCGGATAGACTATGACCAATTATCAACCAATTTTGGAAATGAGTCTTGAGGCTCCCCTCATCTACCAATTCCGCAATGATAGCTTTGGAAGTCGGTTTCCAATCCCTAGGGGCTATTGTCGAAGTGCTCCTCCTAAAATTCTGGGTGAAACTTCGTGATGCTCCAGTTACTTCTTTGCTGTCCCTGGCCATGAACGAAAAACAATCGGATGTGATTGGTGGTGTTGATCCCTGGTGGGCAGATGTTAGATCTCGGTTAGCTTTCCTGGGTTTTTCGGAAGTATCCCTAAAGGGTCTTCCTAGTACCCAAATAGTAAGGTTGCTGAAGCAACATATTCATTACATTGACAGACAAAAACTAAGAGTACTTGCCAGTAGTGTGAACTCTGCTCCTTTTTATAAATATTTACTACCACCTCGTGAGGGGACTTCATATATATACCAGCTTAATGATCCTGGGCTGAGACAGGCCTTCATCAGGCTAAGGTTTCAGTCCATGTGCACTGCCGTTCTGTTAGGGTGCTATAATAGGGTTCCATATTCTGAGCGGTTGTGTCCATTTGGAGGCGGGGTTGTGGACTTGGGACAGTATTTAATTTTTGTCCTTTATATGCTGCTTCATGTTGCCAACTTCAATAAATTGTTGGATTGGATGATTCTCGACCAAAATTGCAGCAGTTGCTCTATCTTCTAGGAGATAGAGTCCCTGCTAGAACTATGTCAGTGGCTATTTTCACAGTAAGAATTGGATCCATTCGTTCAAAACTGACTTCTAATTCTTCTTAACGCTTAATTTATTATTAATAAATTTTTTTTGTGTATCTCTATAGGAGCAACTTTTGGCCGGTTGTCCGTTATGGAAGTGCACACTCATGGGTTGATTGTTGTTTACTTATCTGATTTGTTGTACACATTCGGCACTTGTTAGGTTTGTTATGGTGTCTGTTGCTAATGTACTTGGTAATTTTGTTTCTTTGTTTCTCTGTTTCCTTGTTTTTGTTTTATCTTGTGCTGGCCATGAGCCCAACAAGTCAATAAACTTACTTACTTAATCTAATCCTACTCTAAATAAATCCAAAAACAGTGGAAGGGAATCAGGGTTGGAATATATAGAGGGAGAGGGAAAGGATTCCATGGAGGGGGGAGGGAGGAAGAACACAGGGAGGGGTAAAAAATAAAAATAATTCCTAAATCTATCTAATCTAAGGTAAATAAATGAAGCTAGGGAGGTAAATGTGTGGGAATGGGTGAAAAAGGAGGAGGATGGGAATGGATTGTTAGGAAAGCAAACTGCTGGGAGAGGGACACTTCTGGAAATGCTGCTGAAAGGATCAGTGGCTAGCTCAGAAGCATATGGAAGGGGGGAGGGCAATGACTTTTGTTACTTGCTGTGCCTGCCTTTCCACAATCCCCATTGGCTCCATGCAGCCAAGGAGCTCCATGCAGCATGGGGCTCCATGCCAGTCGCAAACTGCGAAGCCAGTGTTCTGAGGAAAAGAGGGATTGTCATTGGGCAGGCAAGCTGCTATTCCAAGCCTCTCCACCCCTGGTGCCAGGAAGTCTGCTTCTTGGGTGCCCCCCACGCCCTCCCTGGGCTTGTTTACCCTGTTTTTCCCACCCAGGCTCATCCGAACGTGGCCGAACGCAGCCAAACTGTTCAGGGCTTCGGCCATTTGGTTCGGCCATTCTGTTCAGTCATCCGAACGGGCCGAGTTCGGGCCGAACACTGAATGTCCAAATCGCATTTGCACATCCCTACCACCTGGTGATCTTGATTGGATGATGCACTCCATCAAGCTCCAACTGCCCAAACCCCAGATCCTTCATTGTGACCTGCTGCTGCTGCTGCTGCCACCGCCAGAGGTTTTGAGGTGCGACCTGCTGCTGCTGTGCCTCCTTCCCCTTGCCATGAGCGGAGGGGAAAGGTCTGCTGCTGTCCATGCTTGCTGCAGCAGCAAACCCACTCCTTTCCACATTCTCTGATGTCTCTTGCAGAAGCAAAGCCCTATGCCAGGTCCTCATGTGGGAATTCATGCCATTTTTACTGAGACTCCCCCTCTTATTCCCACAGCACACAACCTTCGCACAGTGAAGGCAGGCCACCTGGCTGCTGTCACCTGGGATCACTTCCTTGAAGTGATCCCACAAAGGCCCCCTGGGGTGCCCTCCTGAACCCCTTGAGGTGCCACTGGGGGCTATTGCCTTTGTCCCCAATGTGGCTACAGGGGGATCATCATGACCATGAGTCTTCTCCACCTCCATCTCTTTCTCGCTCCCCTCATTGCTGCCCAGCTCCATGACACCACCCATGCTGAAGCTGCTGCTGCTACCACCTTGCAGAATAGGAGGAGAGGATGCCCTGCTGCTATTTGCTGAAGCTGGGCTGCTGCTGTCAAGGTGGGGAAGGATGCCCTCAAATACATCCTCCTCCAAATCCTCTAAATCTCTGAGTGGAGGGGGTGTCAGAGGGAGAAGCCTGCCCAGGAGATGTGGTTGCCCCTGCACCACTCCCAGCAACAGCACCCACATCATCATCATTGCTGGGGTTCCCATACTAATATCTGCTGCTGCCCCCAGTGAAAAATTACTGCTGGCAATGCCAGCTGCTGCCGGTGCTTCAGGAGGGGGGTGCAGTGCTGCTGCTGCACACATACCCCTTGCCCTTGGCTCCCTCCTCCAGTGCCACTGCTAGTAGTGGAATGCTGGGGCTCCCTGCCTTCCACATATGCAACTCCTGAGGTCTGTGCAGCAGCCTGTTCCCCTGATAAGACCTGCCACCTTGACTGGAAAAAATCAGGTCTCTTCAGTTTGAGCGGTGAACTGCCAGCAGTGGCGGAAGTGGCAGTGGGCTTGCCAACTCCCCCGCGTGCATGCCCACGTCCTCGCCCTCTACCAGGGCCACCTGCCCCAGAGGCTAAACTAGGAGTCCTTCACTTTCTTATTGTACACACAAGTGCACAGTCAAAGAAGTAATGGATGATTATATATACACAAAACCTAACCCAATTCCACTATTCTTTAATCCTAATATATATAATAAAATAGACTAGCCTAAATACCTATATAATATTGAATCTCTCTACATATGTGCACAACTAATATCTATCTACATTTAAGTATCTATCTATCTATCTATCTATCTATCTATCTATCAATCATGTACAGGGGGGAGAAGGGCAGGGAAAGGGAGAAGAAGGTAAAAGGTAGGGTAAATGAGGAAGGAAAGGAACTGGTAATACAATGAGGACTAGGGAGGATTTTTTTGTGTGCAAGCACCAGTTCTGTAACATGACAAGCAGAGAGCTCTGAGAAAAAACATGGCTCGCCCATTATAAAGGGTTGCAGTGACCTCCCCCACAGCCCTCCTGATTGGTTGTGGGAGGCAGCAGGCATTGAGCAATCACAGAATTCCATGAAACTGCTGGGGTCTGATTGCGCTGCTCATTGTCCAGCGATGCATCCATCAGATACTGCTGAGCTGCTCATCCCTCCCAACACTGGCACAGTTCTAGAGTTCAAGCCTCTTTAGGACTCTGAGATGTCTGCTCCCTCCTCCCCTCTCCATTTCCATCCAAAACAAAACCACAACTCACTAATAACGACAACGATAACGACATTGTCATATTTGTTATTGCTGTCATTATTCTCGATTGTCATTTTCGTTATTGTTGTTGTTTTTATTCTTGATTGTCGTTTTCGTTATTGCAAGAACGATAACAAAAATGACAATTGTCGATATCGTTATTGTAATAATGAAAATGACATGCACACCCCTAATTCAACACTGTAATGAGAAAATCGATAAATGGATACTGGAATCCCAGTAATGGGAAAATCAACAAATAAGTACAGGAAATTACCAATTTTGGAAGTATCTGGGTACCTGATTGGTACCCAGGTATCCCATCGAGTGCCCAATGCAGTACTTGAAAATGCAGGTATTGCCGGTGGGTAATAAATTAAGTACCCTGGCATGGTTGCCTTCCCCACACCGTGGCAGGGCTAACTCCGGGATGTGCACTGGCAGGGAACTCAGCACACATCCTGGAGTTAGCCCTGCCATGGTCCAGGGTAAACTCTGCTCCCACCCGCAGTTAACATCTGGCGGGCAGGAGGAGACATGACTCCATCATGAGTGGCCGCGCCAGAGTTAACGTAACCACCCATGGTAGCATCATGTTTGAAAATACCCTATACGGGGTACACTAGCTTTAGCATAAAAGTATAGGAAGGAAAATGGAAAAAGAGCTGGACCAGTCATTGTACAAGGTAAACAACTTGTCCAGGGTGGCAGTCTTCTGGGCTGGCATGGAGGATTCATATGACTTTTGGAGCTTTCTCAGACATACCGGCCTGGGGATTGTTCTTCAACATAGGAGCATGCGTGTGTGACGCACTGTGTGTCCATGTGCATGTGCATGCTCATATCTGGACATTTCATGCCATGAGATGGCATTTATTTTGAGGCAATTGATAGATTGATGTAATTTGGTCAAAGGGGGAAGGAGTCAGAGCATGAGATGACAAGTGATTTAGGTGAAGTGGAGACAGAGGGTCTTTGTGTTTCCAGTTGGTGTTTCAATAGTACAATAGCATAGCAAGGAGGAAGAATTGCTAGGGATGACCCAGGTGGATGGGACAACTCACCACTTACCCCCTCTGAGTTTGGGAAGGAGGGAACAGCTTCCACCTTAATATGAACACTGTCCCTGCTCAGGGAGGTGGGGGGAGGAGGAAGGGAGACTCCAGCCACAGCTATTCTATAGCCATGGGGGAATGGCTGTTACTGACTTCGTTTTTTAAAAGTTTGCTTTTTAATACTGGTTTTAAAACTGTACCCTTGATACAGCGTAAACTCCCCTCTGGGGTTTCTGCTCTGCTGAGAAGAGTTCAGGTGCTCTGGTGGTAGAAAATCCATGGGAAAGGCAGCCAGTGGTCCCCACCTTTCCTCCAGACAAGTGGAGAGGGGTGTGTGTAGGGGTGTGCTGTGCAGGGAGGAGGCAGCAAATCCCCCACACATGCTGAATAGCATCATAGAGCAGATGGGAAAACACTGGGGTTTTATTATCTTTTTTCCTGATACATTTTTAGAATTCTCTCTTTGCATCGCTTTTTTCCTCCCATTTAATTTGATGTGTTACATAATGTTCCCCTCCAGGAGCTCTATAAAAATGCCCTACACTTGCGATAACTGTGACAATTCCATCCTCATAGTTACTAGGTTCTTCGAGCAAGCCGGTAGCATATTGTCACTTAGAAGAGTTCTCTGAGGAAGTCGTTCTTAATTAATTTCACTTTTAATTAATGGATTAACTCAAGAGATATAGAAAGCCATTCAACCACTTCCCTTAATATTTCCCCTAAACTTCTAATATAATTTTCTTTGTATATCGATAAAAATAGGACCTGTTTTCAAGATCTCATCTGCTAAACTTTATCCACTGCAAGTACATCACTTCCACTGACTTCAGTGAGGCTACTCACAATGTGTAAAGTTGTATTTAAGTGTTTATAGGCAGGGGTGACATATAATTCATTGGGGGGAATGAAGGGGTAGTGAAGACTATTGTGAGGGCAGCAAGATTTTGCTATGCATAGTAAGAAGTTATTCTACTTCTCCGGTAGGTGGGGAAGAGAAGGGAGAGCACAAAATGTGTTAGGGAGTGTTTAGAGACAATGTGCCCATTGTCCTTGGTAGTGCTTGGTGTCATCTCTGTTTGCTGGCCATAGTATTACTATTTCCTCCTTGGTTGATATTCCAACCCCCCATCCCCATTCCCACAGGGAATCAAAATTCCAACCCCCTCCCCCCCCAAATTCCCACAGGGACTCAAAATCTCAAGTGGCAGCATTAGAACCATTTTGGAAACAGGGTGCCTGAAATTGTATTACCTGTAGGTAGCAAATGCACTACCTGCTGTAGCTCTAGTCAGGATATCAACTAAGGTCACACCATCAGTGGATGGACTTTGCATGTCTTGTTACTGCCTGAAGTCATAGGATTATATTTAAGTCAAAAATGGATTCACTCTAGGAGATAATGCGTGTTAACAGATATAACACGTGGCTGGATAGCCCTGCTCTGGTCTCCCTGGCCAACGCCCACCCCGCATGTTTGTTTTGGACCCACCAGTTGTGGGCCCAGTTCAAATCCTGACGGGGTTGGCAGCTGGGCTGGAAACATGGGCCTAGAATAAACCGGACTCACAGTATGGCCCTATGAGCCACCCAGAGCGGGCCAAACTGGACAGTCATGTCTATTCACATGCCTACCTGGTCCAGCATGGGGGGTTGCCATGGCATCCAGCCATGGCTTCCTGGGGATCCAGCCACGGGGATATGTGTTCCCGCTGCCAGAGCTGCCCCAGCCTCAGGTAGCCCTCCCCATCGGCAGTGCCATCATTTGTGCTAGCACCCACTGAGGGCTTAGAGGGTTCAGTCTAGATCAGTTTTGTGCTGACCATGCTACACACATACATCATGAGACAGTTGACACCCTAAAATTTTTATATTCTAAAAAGACAAGATGGGCAAATTAAGCATTTCCATCCGCACCCTCTGTTGTTTTGCAGACAAAAGACTGGGACTCACAGAAAGTCAATCCAGAGCTTTTGGAGCCACCTGTTTAACTGACTTGCCTGGTGCCCACCCACATGGAGGCGGTTCAGCTGTGCCATTTTCTACACTGATCAAAAACCTAATGATGACAATCCACAAAAATGTAATGTGGCATTGATTTTTCTCATGGCCTTCTCCATACTGTATTTGTCCCCATAGGACATTCCAAGGAACGCGTTACTACTGTAATGCACTCTACATGGGGCTACCCTTAGTGCTGGTTTGGAGGCTGCAGCTGGTGCAGAATGCAGCGGCTCGTCTCCTAACGGGGATGGGCCGATGTGAGCATATTACACCAGTGCTTCGGTCTCTGCACTGGCTGCCTATAGTCTTCTGGGTCCAATTCACAGTGTTGGTGTTGACCTTTAAAGCCCTTAACAACCTGGGCCCCACCTACCTGTGGGACCGCCACACCCTCCGGGTCCTGGATCGACCCCTGTGGTCGGCCAAGGGCGCCCTCCTCGAGATCCCCTGAGTTTCTCAGGTGTTGACCTTACGGAGGGCGTTCTCTGTGCTGCACCGCGATTTTGGAACTCCCTCCTGTTGGAGGTCCGCCTGATTACCGACCTCCCGTCTTTCCATAGACAATGTAAGACCTGGCTGTTCCGCTGTGCTTTTCCTGAGGGAGAGGGTGTGTGTGGGGTGGGGGGTATGTTGTTTTTATATTGTGTTTTAATAGTGTTTAAAATCATATTACTACTGTTTAAAATTGTTTTAATATGTTGTTAGTGCCCCAAGATGCTTTTAGCAGGAGGGGGCGGCATACAAATTTTATTATAAATAAATAAATAAATAAATAAATAGTGCAGAAACTGTGGCGGTAGGGACCCAATGGAGTCACATTTCATACAAGTCAGAAGACCTCAGAGCCAATGAAGAGGCACAGAATATTTGTGTGGTTGACCATGGTATCTAGTGGAAACCCCCTTGTCCAGAAGGAAACTGCAGGCTATGGGGGTGATAACTCTTGTTTGTTCCAAAGTGAGGGCATGGGGAGGCCCCAGGAACAATTTGGGGTGGGGGAGGAGTGGGAGAATGGTGGTAAATGCTTATCCAAAGTTTTGGGAGAGACCATTCCTCCTTGAGTAAGTACCTTAGAAAATACTTGGTATTGTAAATGCTACAATTGCATAAAGCTACTAAGATCGTACTTGGGTCTTATTTTCTTATTGCACTGCAGCAGAGTACAGTCATTCAGAAACTTATTCTAAATCTGCACTAGTTTCAACACTTGTTTTCTAGACTTAACAAGACATTTCAAGGTTCACAAGCCAGGACAAAACACTGAAGTTAAGGGGAGGGTGCACGTAACACAGACATCAAGGATACATTGTGAAAATTAAAGTAAATGGTCCGTCAGTGATTTATAAATCAGAAGTCATATTCCAAGCAATGACTGCACACTTGATGTCTAATGGCCTTGTCTACATGAAGAAAATTGATCATATGTAAACAGCTTACATATGATAAGTGAAGAAGATAGTGAGTGACCGTGACCTTTCGCTATGTTTGTAGACAAGGACGGGTTGTGCTCATCATTGTGTCGGCATCAACGTTTCCATGTGCTGGTCCCGCGAATGCACGGCTTTCACACAGATAAACTATTCATCCCTCTACAGCACGGTTGTCCAACTGGTGGTCTGCGGCAGGATTCCATTCCACCCAGCCTGTGGCTTTAAAATCCAATTCTATTCAAAATCAGTATTTTCCAAATAAAATATAACTTTCCATAAAATATAACCGTGCAATAGCAGCTCAAGAATGTGGAGCCTCAGGCCCACAGCTAGTTTTTATATGGCCCCTTTCCAGTCCCTGGATCCACTTCCTACCCTCAAGCACTAAAAAACTGAGTTCAGAGTAAGGGACCAAATATGAGGGCCTGCACACAGGCTAGGGGGCCAATCCATGGCACACTTTCATGATCTGAACCCTCTTCTTCCTGAGCGTACCCC
The DNA here is from genome assembly GCA_003113815.1 of Sphenodon punctatus. NCBI lineage: Eukaryota > Metazoa > Chordata > Lepidosauria > Sphenodontia > Sphenodontidae > Sphenodon > Sphenodon punctatus. Next base: position 1,636,053 of record QEPC01003681.1, read on the forward strand.
TAAAGCATCCCCACCCTCAACCTATATCTGACTCTTGGAGCTTGAACTACTTTTCAAAGTGCCCCCTGGGAGGGACTAGAGCCCCCCCCCCCCCCCCCCGAGGGTATATAAGGGTGGAACACTGAAGAACTGGGACAGAAAACAAAAAAAATGGGACCAGAAGTCAAAAAATTGGGACCAGAAGTCAAAAAATTGGGACCAGAAGTCATCATTTGGAGACAGAAAACCAAAAAATAGGTGATGAAAGTAAAAAAAATGGGGAACAGAAGTCAACATTCCAGCACATCAGGTACCCAAATCAGGTCGCACTTGGTACCTGACGCAATCAGTACTGTTTGGTACCTGATGTTGTTGGATCTATTCAGGTACCGGAAATTCGTCAGGTACACCCATTTTTGCAGGTATTCATTTCAGGACACTTTGAGTTGAGGCTCACCACAAAGATTTCAAACATCAGGTCTGGGATACCAAGGGAGTAGCTGTAACAGGAATAGGCAGTGTGGTCACTCTAGGGCCCAAAGCTAGGAGGGGGGGGGCACACTTCCTGGTGTAGCTGTGTCCCCTGCCTCTGGGAAGGGGGCTGGAAGGTCCTATTTCATCTTCTGCACCAGGGTCCATTCCAACTTAGCTACACCCCTGTGGGATAGACATAAATTTCCTCACTGCCTAGTCAGTACTTAATCTTCATCTTTTGGCAATAAACATGTACAGCAAGGGGTGTGGAAGAATCCGTGCATTTAGGGCCACATCTGGCCCATAAATGTTTTTATTTGTCCCTTTTCCAATTCCTGGGTCAGCTCCTGCCCTCAAGCACTGAAGGAGTGCACTCAGGGTGAAAGAAACAGAGACAAGGCCATGCACTCAGGAACAGGGGGATGGATCAGTGTCACGAATCCACTTTCTAGACTCTGATATAGAGTTTAGGGTTATTTTGTTTTACTTTATTTGTGGAGGACTGTTCAAATTTTTTTAAGTGTTTTCTATAGTTTACAGCAATAAAATACATTAGAATTTAAGGTGGACTTTTTTTTTTTTTGAAAAATATGTTTCTAGCTTTTGTAGGTACGAAATTGGGATGAGAAGCATTTGTTGATTAACTGGTCATAAAAATGCATTGATCACAGATTAAAACAGAGATTTTAATGTTTTTTTTATTATTATTATTTGCAAGCATAAAAAGTTTTAAAAAATTAAAAATCAGAGTTATGCAAAATTAAAAATAACAAGAGAAACAAAAAAAATGGATATTAGTGTTGGATAAAGTTTTATTGAGTTTCTGAAGTGCTCCTGGTACTTGCTAGTTTAACTGGATTATTCATTGGTTGAAAGCAATACAGTTAATAAACTAAACATTTGAATTTGACAGCTTTGTGTGAAGTAAACATTTCAGAGGGGAATAAAGGGAAACCAATGCAGGGTTGCCTTCTTGAACCTGGAGACAATTTGAAACAATAGCTCAAAGAGAGGTGTGAGCATTCCCATTCTTCTCAGTGGGTTATTATTAACTCTGCAACCTAATAAACACAATTCTCTTTGCAGAAACATCCTGTAATGTGATTGTCACAGGATCCCATTGTAGCTGCAAGAATCTTAGCCTATTGCTGAATGTCCAAGAGATAGGAAGCGCATGTGTGGGTGTGTGAACAAGCAGGTTTTAAAAAGTAAACAGCAAATATGAAAAGGGTATTTCTGTGGATGACAAGAAGGAAAACAAAAGGTATAGAGAAAAGGCCACAAAAATCGCTTTACACCAAATCTGAAATGGACAGCAACTGTCTATTCTGATCACAAGCAGGAAGCTATATGCTCTACCCAATTATACGAACTAGCAATGGTAGCAAAGTGACTTGGTGACATCCTTCAGTAGCACAGCTAGCATTCTGCATGCCATCTGGTAAGAAGGGAACAGAAATCATCTGCAGGGAAATTACTATCTGTTTTTGTCAATAAAAAGCCATGTGGGTTGCTTGAGCCTGGTAAGATTGATACAAGCCATTTTCTGCATACTGGACAAGATGGGAGAAAGGAAACTTCACCTGACATGTGTGGAGGGGATGGGGTGGCATTTAACATGAATAAAATTTACTGTAACAAAAAGAGGAGGGAAATATAAGGCAGGTACCCACATTAAGTCTATAACCTTTCTTAGATTCAGGTCCATTTATTTTAGTGGGGAATGGTGTGTTTTAGGATTCAAGTTTGTTCAACTGAGCAATGCTGTTTTGTGCGGACAAAGTGAAACTCAAGTTAGTGAGCAGGTGCGATGCACACCCGAGGGCATCAGGGGCATTGCCCCCCTTCCCCATAATTTACCTCTTTTTCTCTCTGGGTATTTTCAGACGTTACGAGATCACGCTCAACCACAATGAACCACAGTCAATCCCATGGCGGGGCCAAAGTGCCCTGAACGTCTGTTTCACAGGCGCCAGATGTTCACCATAGTCAGTCCCCAAAATAAACCATGCTTCCGGAACTCTCCCCCGGACCACCTCCGAAAACGTGGTCAAAGAGATTCCCAACGGGAACTAACAAAAAGTAATATCTGGACGGCAACCACCAGCCGGAATCAAAGCAAATGATTTCCAGCTGGGGACAAAGCACGCAGCATCGTGCTCCCAGCAACAACACAGAAAGGGGAGGGAGATGTAAAGGGCACATAGCAGCAGCCGGGACGAGCCACCCCGGCGCCTTCCGGGTGCTTTGACCCCGGCCCGGCCCGGGATCAGCACAACATCTGTTGCACTGCCCCGGGCTGGGTTTTGGCGGCCCTATTCCCTGCCATGGTCCCGGTCCCGCCACGTCTGTTCAGGGCTTTTTTTGACCACAGAGGGTGGTTGTTCGGTTCACCCCCGCTGGGAATCCAGTGTGGTGAATCAGGACCACATAATGTCTGAAATCACCCTCTCTCTCTGGCTGACACTCCTGGCAGTCTGGCAGAGAGTCCAATGATCCATCTGGTGACTGGACCAATTTCTGACCCTCCGCAGGTCACAGATGTATGTCAGGCAGCAGCAGGCGCAGCAAAGTCAATTTCAGGGGGGGGCATGCTGGGTAACTGGGCATGCACGAGTGCAGGTTGTGGAGGCCGCAATGCCCACAGTGTGGCAGCACACATTCAGTGGTGGTGGGGACTGGCTGTGCTCTAGGGAAGGAGTCCCATAAGGGACAAAAATATTTTGAATGCACTTTTGGGTGGCTGGAAGCACAGTCCAAGCATGCTGTATGGGAAACTGAAGTTCCCATTAGGATCCACTGAGCGGTGAGAAGTAGGCTTTCCTATGGGCTCAATTTTAAAACCGCACCTGGGCGCCAATTGTAGGTGCCCAGGCGAGATGTGTGACTGTAAGGCAGTCAAGGACCAGCGCACATGCTCAGTCAGTGAGCACAAGGGCTGTTTTAATTGCTCTGCATGCTGAGCTATTGCCATTTTGTAGAGAGACTGTGTCCTGGCTGGTTGGGACTTGGGAACTCTTTCTGTTGAGTTGGTTGCCTTGGTCCAGGTTTACTTGGTCCCAAGGGACTGACTGAACTCTCAAAAAGCGAACGATGCACCATTCTTCTGCCTGACTTAAAGTGGTGGTGAGTAAATTGCTTGGGGGAGGGGGAGACTGGAAGAGACTGGGGAATGGGGCTGGGCGAGGGGGTTGGACTGGGAAACACTGGGGAATGGGGGAGGGGTGGATGGAGAGAGACTGGGGAATGGGGGAGGGTGGATGGGGAGACACTGGGAAAATAGGGCTCAACCATGTTTTGGGGGACAAGTGAAACTCCTTGCTGCTGCTTTTGTGGTGTGCTTAGGACAGCCCACAACGTTGCCTTAAGACGGTTTGCTTTGCTTGCTCTGTGTTTGCATGATGCATTGCTGCTTTCCTTCTCCCCTCCCAAGAATGAGTAGAGAGGCCATTTTGTAAATTGGTGGGTCCATTGGTCGTGGCTACTCTTCTTTAAAACGTCCCTTTACTGTTTCACTGCTGTTCTCTGCTGTTGGAAAGTAGTTTCTGGCCTTTCTGCCTGTGACTATGTGATTTTGAGCATCTTGCCTGAGGTTTTGTTGAGAAACAGAAATGCATTGTTTAAATTGGTTTATCCAGCCCTTGGCCCAAACAGGGTGAATAAAGATACCCCCTGTCTAGGCTGCTGTTTTGACGGGACTGGTTTGGTGGCAATACAGGCCTGCAACTGGCCAACATTTTTAACAAGGGCCTGTGTGTTTGAACACGCATTTGGCTGCCAGGGATACAGTGTAGGTACTAGGGATGCTGGGCTCGATGTGCCTGGTTTGGTGGCAATGCAGCCCTGAAACTGGCCAAACTTTTTTTTTTAAAGGCCTGTGTGTTTGGACAGGCATTTGGCTGCTGGAGATACAGTGTTGGTACTGGGGATGCTGTTTTGGATAGGGTGTGTCCTGTTGCTATACAGGGCTGCAACTGAACAGAACAGAAGAGAAAGTAGGTAGGAGCATGGCAGAATAGAAGGCTGCAGATAACAAGGAGACTCCTTGTCCCCTTTCCACTATCCCACTGAATTTATCTCATCCCCTTCCTCTTCTCGTGCACCAAAACAAAACCCTTTCACTCCTACTTCTCTGTCCTGTCATTCTCTTCCTTTTCATTCTCTTATTATTAATTATTATTATTATAAACATTTATATAGCACCAGTCGTGAGACCTGGTGCTGTACAGAACATAGAAATAGACATGGTTCCTGCCTGTGGCTTACACTCTAAATGACAAGGAAGGGGAGACAGGGAGAGGGGACAGAGGGAGAACCAGGGGAGAGGACAGACAAACATTCAAGAGGATGCAAAGATTCAGGTGCGTATGCTTGGCTTGGTTACAATCAGGTTGGTTGCAGCAGTCTGCAGAGGAGGGCAGACAGTAGGTATGTGGGAATGTCTAGCAGACATTGGGAAAGGCGGAGAGGAAAAGGTAGGTCTTGAGGAGGGATTTGAAGGAGCAGAGGGAGGGGGCAAGGCAGATGTGGGTAGGGAGGGAGTTCCAGGCATGGAGGGCAGAGCGGGAGAAGGGTCGAAGGCGATTAGGTGAGCAGGAGAAATGATGGAGACTGAGGGAGGGGACAGAGGAAGAGCGGAGAGCGCGTGCAGCAGTGCATAGGGAGATTAGGTCCGAGAGGTAAGGGGGAGCTTGGTTGTGGAGTGTTTTGAACATGAAAACCAGGAGTTTAAACAGGATACATTCAGGAAGGGGGAGCCAGTGAAGAGAGAAGAGGAGAGGCTGCATGTGGTCAAAGCGACAGGCAGAGTGAATGACCTTGGCAGCGGAGTTTGGGATTGTGATAAGGGGGGACGGGTGAGAGCGAGGGAGGCCAGCAAGGAGGAGGTTGCAGTAATCAAGACGAGAGATAACCATGGCATGAACAAGGGTTTTGGCCGAGGAGGTAGAGAGAAAGGGGCGGATCCGAGCAATGTTATGGAGGACAAATTGGCAGGATTTGGCAACAGAGTCAATGTAAGGTTTAAAAGAGAGGTGCATGTCAAAGATGAAGCCCAAGCTACGGGTTTGGAGAACAGGATGGATGGTGACTCCATCGATGCAGATGGGCAAGTTAGAGGGAGAGGAAGGGGAGTGAGGAAAAATGAGGAGTTCGGTCTTGGTCATGTTGAGCTTGAGTTGACGTTAGGACAGCCAGGCGGAGATATCAGAAAGGCAGTCGATGAGGCGTGAGCAAACAGAAGAGGAGAGAGAGAGGGGGTAGAAAGATACATTTGGGTGTCATCAGCGTAGAGATGGTATTGGAATCCATGGGAAGCAATAATTTTGCCAAGGGGCAGGGTGTAAATAGAGAAGAGGAGAGGGCCAAGGACAGAGCCTTGGGGGACCCCAACCAAAAGGGGGAGGGAGGAGGAGGTTGACTCGGGGAGGGAGACATTAAAGGAACGGTCAGAGAGGTAGGAGGAGAACCAGTCAAGGACAGAGCCACGGAAGCCCAAAGAGTAAAGCAAGTCCAAGAGGAGCGAGTGGTCGACAGTGTCAAAAGCAGCAGAGAGGTCAAGGAGGACAAGAATGGAGAAGTGGCACTTAGATTTAGTGACAAGTAGATCATTGGTAATCTTGGCCAGGGCAGTTTCAGTAGAGTGGAGGGG